>OY987257.1:705436-894853 GCA_963920725.1 Rhamphomyia laevipes
GTATGCACCGCACCACATTGTTATAAATTCAGTGGTATTAAATCCATACAACAGGTTCCATAATATTTTGTTGGCACGTCTAAAATGTTATTTATAAATACTTTTTTTTTCTTTTTAGTATTTCATTGACTTACTAGGAAGGGTTCACTAGAGCAGGCTACTAATAATGATTATTATAAATATAATCCATCAATTATAAACAGAAACTTTAAATGTAAATCAAAATCTAATATTTCATATTATACAGAACAATCTGTGTTATTTTAATGATTTTGCTTTTAAAGTAAGTACATTAATTATCGAATCTCAAAGGTAAGTACTACTTTTATAACAATAAATGAAGTTTCAGTCATTCCTCGTATGAATGATATTTCTGATGAAAATTAAAATATTAATACATAAATATAGTATATAGTTTATAGATATAATAATATTGCATATAAGAAAAGCTTTTAGAAAATTATATGATAAATAACCATCTTGGGAAATGCACAAAATATTTATTATCTTATAACGAAATTTTGTTATCATAATAGTTAATGTATTAAATGAAATTTTGTATAGTAATAGTGACACTATAGCGGGAAGTGTGCCATAATAAAAAATATTAAATTATTCAATAAAAATATTTAATTATTGGGAAATATCGTTGAAAATCTTGGGATTAAATATAAATTATCTTAATTTGAAATTTATTAAGCTTGTTATTTTAATGTGATTTATGTACATAATATTAATTAAAATTTTGATTTCGAAGCATTTGTAAATCATACGAAATCAATTTAGTTTAGTTTATTATAGTTTATTATATACAAGAGCCTAAATAAAATAAAGTATGTATTTCAAAGAGCTCTGTATAAAATAACAGAGTTTAAGTTGAGTTAGATTTGGTTAAAAAGTAAAATTCGTTTGGCAATGAAAGACATAGAAATTAGTTTATTCTTCTTCTTCCGATCGCGCTACAGCAGATCCTTGGCTTCTCTATAGAAATTTCGTATCATTTTATTTCGTAAAGTTTATTAAAATATTTAATTATATATAATATAAATTCTGTTAACATAGAACTACCAGATTAATTCTAGTTCGAAAGATTTGAAATTACTATTATAATTATATTGAATATTAAATGGGTGTTAAATTTATGTATTAAAGTGGGTATTAAATTTATATCAATATCTGTGTATAGAGTTTGGAACTTGGAACTTAGTCATAGTAGAAATATTACTTAACAACTTGTGTTTGAATTGGAAAGTAATAAAGAATATACCAATAATAGTTATTTTAAATTGTATCCACAAGATAGTGTTGTAGTAAATTTTTAAATATTTATTCATAAAATGAAATCAATTTCGTATTAAAATGCTTTTTATAAATTCTTAATAATGTACACAATTTGCTGTATTTAAAGCGTGTAGCGTTAAAAAGCTTTAAATCACCTATTAAACAGTTGAAATATAGTTCAAATGTATAGCTTTAGATTACCTATTTCGTTTCCTAACCAGCTTTAGAAATAAATTTGGGTCGCAATTTGAAATGGAAAATTAATTCAATTATAAATTAATTAATTTAATAATGCTTTAAAGTTTATTTATTCAACAATTTTTTTTACAAAGTAAAACATTATTTCAATCAGAGTAAAAAAATTATTTCAATTCAAATTAAGATATGCTTTTATCAAATTTAAAGTTCAATTTTAATGTTAGATTATTTTTCTATTTTTATAGATTTTTTTTTAAAGGATTATTATAAATTTTATAATGGAAATACGTGAGGAATTAACTTAATAAAATTAACAAAATATATAAATATATAAAAAAAATATGGGAGAAATTTTGCGTGATATCTGAAGGACTTCGGTAATTTTAATTTCAAATACTTAATTTCTTAGCGTAGTCTTTCTCGCATATAAAAATATAAATATATATAAGTAAATTATTTATAGAAAATGTCACATTTTTATTTACCTCAAATTTAAATAAACGTACAAAAAAATAAATAAATATATTTCCATAAAAAATAATAATATATTCATTTTATAGCTCGACAATAATCGTTCCTTTAGTAATAATATAGAAATAAGGATTTTCTTTTCTGGGAATGTCGGGTGAAATAGGAAGTATTATTATTATGGATGTGTTTAGGCATTCATCAGTTCGACAAGAAAAAAAAATATATATTTTATTCATGATTTGAATAAATTATTTTTTAAAATTTCATACTGTCGAGTTTGTAATATATTTTTTTTATCATTTATAGATTTACCTATATACAAACTAATATTAAAAATGTGAATAAACTTTATGTTATCTATATACATATATTTATTATAACTGAGATTTTTTTTGTATTATTCAAGGATAGTTTTTATTCATTGCGTTGTGACCACATTATTTTACATTTAATATAAAATGATTTTTTTTTAATAAATTCTTCTCTTCGATCTACTAAATACTAAAATATACTGTATATTTGTACACTATACATACATCATCCTTGTACAGTACAGAGTGTACAATTACATAAGCTAGGATCAAAATCTGAAATGCAACAATAAATTATGGTGCCATAACCATATGTGTCCCATTTTTTTTGTAAGGTTATAGGGAATATAAAATGTTAGATAGTTGTCAATTTTTTAAAATTAGAAATTGTTATGACTATAAATCAAACGACCAATAAAATGTAAAGTTTATTTTTTTTCAATAATTTTTTAAATATTAAATATGAATCAATGTTAATGGGATATAATAGCGGAAAGAAAAAATTCAAATTCGACGTAAAAATACTTTTTTTATTTCAGAGATATTTCATTATTAATCCCTTTTCAAGTCAATAAAAAAAAATTAAATACTCAAAATTTAATCATTTCTATAAAAATATGTGATTTGACAATATTCATATATAAGTAAAAAAAATCTTAAAAGTTTTGGTTGATTGATTCTGTGCTGTGAACGAACTGCTACCCTTCGAACCCTTTTTTTACACGTTTCGCGGTAGCTGTCTCAGCCAACAACTCTTTAGACAACCCAGAATTCCATAACCCCTGCTTTATACAGTTCATTCAAAAACATCTGCGACAGGGACTGGAGAAATCAACTAAAACATCTGCGACAGGGACAATAAAAACCAAAAGTGTAAAAACAAAAGATCTCCCATTCGTCCCAACATTATCCACACATATATTTACTTCTGATCACCGTATCTTAAAGGCATGATGTCTCAGCATGGAGTATCAAGTTGGGAGCGCGGTTACCAGATGTACCGAGCTTTGGGTACTATAAGCATTTGGTAGATCTTTGTGACTACTTCGTTCCGGACTCTTCATAAACTCTTTTTGTTACCTTCTCATTGTTGCAAAATGAAAGTAAAAGATTTTCAGTCCAATTTATTATCGGAGAAAGTCCCTAAACTTCCTTTGTTTATCCATTCCTAATTGCGTCAATTGCGTCCTAATTGCGTTTATCCTAATTGCGTCAATTTTAATTTACTTATTTTAATTTACTTATTTTATTTATATCTTTTTTTAATGATTTTTGTCAATTAAAATATTGAAATTTTTTTTTTTTTTATGAATGTGTTTAAGTAATTTTAAATATTTGATAGGAAAAAATTGAATTGGAAAATGTTATTTATTGAAAAATGAACATGATAATATTTACAACAAAAACATCACAGCATCTGTCAACAATGGTTAAATAAATTTTATAAGTGAATATATTGGCATTTAATATTTTATATTATAATTAAAACTATCAATTTTTTATGCGAGAGCATAAAAAAATCATAATAAATTGGTTAGGATTTATTTAAAATGAATAGGGGATTATTTAGTTAATATCCACAAAAAAATTGTAATGGCAAATAGTTTTTTGTTATCAGATTTGATTATTATTTAGAATTAGAATTATACAAAAGTGTCTATCTTCATAAAATTTTAAATAGTGTAAATTAATTCAATTATGATTTTATAAGTGGATAATATAATTTTGTATCATAATTAAAATAAATTAGTTATTAAAAGCAAGCAAATACAAGCAAATACATTGAGCATTGTAAGTTATATTTACGTTGTACGTATAGTCTGCAATGGTATTTTGGAAACTTTCTTTTAGGAAGAATAATACATTTTTTATCTGTTCTTACCGTTCTAATACCCATCAAATTTACATACCATATTTTAAACTTAATGTTATATATTCGTTTGTGCCTCATAATAATTATATTTGCACTACGAATGCGTTTATTAATGATGTATTGGAGGAAAGATCAGTTGAAAAACATAAAATTTTGAATTATACGAAATTTATACCCTCACAGATATGTGAAATTTTTTAAAATTAGATCCAGTATCTATAAATTTTCAGTTCAGTGAGATTCCTAATGATATAATCGTGATATATTTTACGAACCACTGTTGTAACATACTACGAGTTTTAGTATATCCCGCGTTAGCACCTGTTTTTATAATTATATATAAGAATTCTTATTATTTTCAAATTGTAAACGGATTCCGTCAGTATTCTTCTAATAAATTAAAATCAGTCATAGAGCGAGAAATTTATAATAATTTAATATAAAAATGTAATTTTCTTTAATTTTGTAATTTTTCCAGAATACTAAAAAGTATCGCATCATTTACAAAACTGCATGATATTTAATATTATTATTCAGTACAGGAACATAAAGGAAAACTTATCTAGAAAAAAATAAAAAAATAATTTAAAAATAAATTTTACTTTATTCACACTCCTTTTCAATTTTCTACCTTAATATATTGTCAGCGTTCATTTTACTTGGACATTCTTTAGCCGAAACAACGAAGTAAAACATTTATTCCAAAACTTATTTCTTTTTATGTCATTTTTTTTTATCTAGTTTCCTTTTTTATGTAATAAATATCTACTAAACAAAAAAAGGACTTCAATCGACTGTAAACAATTTTCTAAAGAAAATTTTCTTATCCTAGCAAAATTTTTCCAAGAAATTTTATTTTTTAAAGATTATTTTTTAACATTCTTTTTTTTAAACAAACCTAGCAACAGTCTTGCATATCCTTTTTTTTATGTATGAAAAGAAATATTATTTTTTTTTTAAAAAAAAAAAATTTATTTATGCGTGTGAGAATTTTGGATTATTTTAAAAAGTGAAGTTAGTAAAGAGACACGATCAATCAAAAAGGTAAATCAATAATCAACCAACCATAAAAAAAAAAAACATTTCTTTCGTGATATTATTTTTTATCCTTTATCTATTCCGATTTCTTTTTTTCCCTTATACTTATTCGCATCAAAAAAAGTACTCTTATCTATCGATATATAAACTTTTTAAAAGATATTTGCTTACCTGGGTGGATTGGTAAAATAAATCTTTATGTAATGTCTTTTTTTTTTTTTAAAAAAAAATATTTTTGAATGAAGCTAGAGAAAGGATTCTCTCAACAATATATATGTTTGTATATGTTCTAAAAATTCTTACAGTTTTAAGTTTAGTTTAATTTGTTTTCTTGTCACCATAGATAAATCATACATCTTTTCATAAAAAAAAATGGTTGCCAGGAAGAGTTTCCATTATGGTAATAATAAGAATGTCTTATCTGGATATGCAAAATTTTTAGGACCTATTATAATTTTTGAATGAATGACTGAATATTTAATGAAATTATATTAGATTTACTATTGAAATCAGGAAAAGTTAGTAGTACAATCATTATAATAAGTAGTAGAATCAATTCAATAGTACAATCATTATTAAATCATAAACAAGTAATAGTACTAGTATATAAAAATATGGGTTTTGCTGAGTAAAATTATTAAATAAATACTGAAACTATTTGGTAAATTAGTTTGTAAATTAAATCAACTTTAATAACTAATCCAAATATATTTTACTTTAATTAAAAACTTTATTTTAGTTTATGCAATGTGTAAAAAGATTATAAATCCTTGATTAACATGTAAATTTTACAAATTTTCTATATTATTTAATTGCAGTATAATTAAATTAATGAAATTGAAATAAAAATTATGACCAAATTATAGTCAGAACCATTGTCTAATGATTATATTGGTGATATTAATAAAATCTGAATTTTTATAAATGTTAAATTTCTGTTAATATTAAATTATGTGCTATACAATTATTTTAATTTACCCCCATTTTAATATTAAATGGTTTTTATTAAGAAATTACTTTACCAATAAATTATTATTAATTCAAAAAATATTAAAACCCTGCTTCAAACTGCTAGTTTAGGACGGAAATTAAAGAAATTAACCACACACTTTCAAGACGTTATATTGAAATATGCATCAATAGATGTAGTACTATAGAAACTATACGTGAACCGTCAAAATAGCGTCGATATATGTATCGAAGAATGTAAGCTTCGCTATAGGCAAAAGCTCTCAACCACTTTAAAAGCTCTATTACCACTATTAATAACCACTATTCAACTGACCGTTTGCTTTAGAACCGTTTTGCTACAACACATTCTCAGAATCCTACCATAAATATTTTATATCCAACTCGTGGCGTAAAGATGGATATCATATATCTATTTGTTCCCGTATACCGTTTACTGGTTAGATCGTTCGTTAAGATGGTAGTTATCTAGGGCTAGGCACTTACTAACTATATCAATAATAAAGAATATTTCAATTTAAAAAACTAATATTTTAAAACCATAATCAACAAGTCTAAAAAATCACTTCCTTTACATTCCATAAATATAAATAATATAGATCGGAAGTTAAAATAACCTTCAATACTAGAACGGTTATAATAATTTTATTTATTTATTTTGTCATGAATCAGAGTATCTTGTCGGATCTATAAAAATTAATATTATTATAAATATATAGAAGAAACACCTGAAGATTTTTATCCTTACCTAAGCATATAAGTAAAGTTGTATCGTTTTTATTTATCTCTGCATTTTAGTTATTGATATGACACTAAAAGCTTTAGAATTTTTATAGAAGGTGTCAATAATAGAGATAAATTGCTATCTGTTAAAGAATATAATAATATATAGAAATTACAGTTTTAAGGATTACACTTACACTTTATATATATATTGAAAAAGTAAAATTTATATAAATATTAAATATATATCCTTGATAAGAGGATTGCTACTAACAGAGCAAAAGACTAAATAGAAATTATGATAAATAATAATATAAACTATTGATTTTTATGTGCCTATATTGATTGTCATCATATTGTAATTCATTACTTTAAAAACAAATCGCATCAATACTTTTGCTTTATGTTAATAAATTAAAGAAATATATAATTTTACAGAGTTTGTTAAAAGCATAAAGTGCCTGACGAATTTTGTTATTTAATTCAGAATATAAAATACAAAAACATAAATTTTAAATGAAACCCAAGGTATACTAATCATAATAGTGATGTGTTAGTGGTTAGTCCAACTCCAGGTCTTTAAAGCTATATAGATGATATTTTTGTCCGATGCAATTTTAATATATCCAATGTCTACTTAACTTAACGTATCAATACTTAACTGATGGCCATATTACACTCTCAGCACAGCTTTAAGAATTACCCAAATTGATTTAAAACAGTTTTTTTTAAAGTATTACATTTACTGCATATATTGAAAAATACTCAGAATTCAGAATATTCAAAGTTAATTGAAGATATTTTATTTTTAATTGGAATACCATTAAAAATATATTAATTTTTCTGTTCCATGCGGTAACGAAAATAATCTCTTAACTTGCACTGTACTGGACTAGCAATTTATGCTGGCATAATATATCGCAAGGTGTAGATATATATGATAATGTATAACTCATTAATTACATATACATTATGTATGTGTATAATTTTTTAATTTATAATTAGGTAATATTTCATGAAAACTATAGAATTTTCTTCAATTTTCAGGTTATTAAATTTTCTTTAATACAGAACTTTACAGAAATTGAAGAATCGTTATAGTGACAGAATAGTATAACTTATTAATTAAAGTTAATAAGTACGTTTTAATAAAAACTGTTCTAAATTTCAACTTATATGTCACGTTTTGACAGCAAAAGTAAATACGTGCGTACAACTTAAGTTTGAATTTATTTTCGTTACGTATAGAAAAAAAAAATATAATAATAATATACCAAATTTCCCAATAAAAATAATAAATGTAATATATGAAAAGAAAAATCTAGTTTATTTGAAAATATTCAACTTTTTGTACACAAAATAAATTTTATGTTGTATAATATTTTCCTAAGTATAAGAGATAAAATATTTTTTGATTTTATTATATTATTTTGGAATATCATAAATTTTCTTAAAGAATAGAATATTTTTCTAACCATTTTGAAAATTCTATTGAGTTGTTCGAGTTTTTTGGGTGTTTTTTATTTTATGTTGTATATCTTAACGATATTGTCAAAAAAATAAATAAAAATCGAATAATTTTATTTTGTATTTGTATATATTCAAATCAAATTGCAATTTAAGAGGATAATGGAAAAGAAAATATTTTATTGTTCTAGATTTGGAAAAATATTAGGTCGAATTCGAATCTAATATAATTTCAATAAAATTATAAATCTACTCTGTTATTATGGTTTATAAAATTTAAATTAACCTAAAAAAGTATGATTATTCAATTTAAAATATTGAAAATATCTTTGTTAACCTAACCTTAAACTTTTAAAAATTATAATTGAATTTTCAATATTCAATTTTCTTTTGTTTTTTTTTTTTTTTTAAATTATTTTTTTATAATAATTTTTGAGGAAAAATATATTCAAAAACTTAGCGATTATTTTTTTTTTAATTTTTCTGACAAATAAATAATATATTATGTATTTGTACAGTGTTGTGCAAAAAATTAAATACATGTTATTAATTAGAGCTATAGAAGTTCAAAAATCCTAACCATTTACAATTCAATGCTTTGAATTTTGTGATTGTGATAGATGTAAATACTTAAAATATTTGCACGATCGATATAAGCTTTTCAGTAGAATATTATACCAGCTTTTACCATTTTTTATCTGGCTGTCATGTGGGTGTTAAATTCAAGTAAAGTGTAGTATAAGAAAAAAATTAAATATAGCTGAGAATTCAATTAAGGCTATATAACAGTTAACATAGTCGTAGCTGATATGATTGTATCTGAAAACCTTTCATCTGAAATATAATTTATCGTAATAAGTGTTATATTGACATAAGATAAAATTTAGTTTGAAGGCAAATTTCAACTTAATCTTATAATAGAAATTTCAAAATTCCGTAAATTTATTAACCATTACTGTATATTTCAATTACAATTATCATATAAATTTTTAGTTTGGATATTTGCTGACCTGAAAATTCATTTTTCATTTTTATTTTTTTGGTCTCATCATTAATATTTAATAAACCGCATAAAATATCTGCAAAGGTGCAAGTATATTACAGAAAATGTATCTATAGAATTAATGTTCTTTTCAAAATTATATATTATGATTATATGGAGTGCATCATTTTAAATGAATGACAATAGGAGAAAAAAAAATTGCCTATAGCACTGAAAAACCTAATTATTTTCAATAACAAAAAATGATTTTTCTATAGAAAATGATATGAAATAGAGATTAGATAATTTATAATAAATATTAAAAATGTCATTTTATTAAAATTGAAAAAAAAAAAAAAATCAATTTAAAATAGTAAATTCATAATTTAAATTTTAATATATAAATGGTAATAATGGTAATAATTTTTGAGTGTTCATTATAAAAGATTGATTTAAATTTTATTGCTACAATTTAGCAACAAAGCAGTCTAATATTTAGACAAATTATTTTTCCATACCTTCTTGATCTCGTAAACTAGAAAGTAAATTGCTAGCAATTGAACTGTTAATGATTTATTAAACTGTTTATATAATTATTTAGATTCTTTGATCTTCTAATTGGACGTGACATTAGGTAGACATAGCAAACATTTAAATTATTTTTAAATAATTATCAGAAAATTTAGGAAGCGAATCTATATGTATGATCCATTTTCAGAACCTACATACCAAATAGTAATAAAAATATCATTGTTGTTCTTTTTAGTCATTAACCACTTTTATGATTATAAATTGATTGATAATGTTATACAGCACAACCATCTAAATAAATCAAGATAAAAACTGTACTCACTCATAAACTTACATTATTCATTAAGTAGTCGCATCATTTCAGTATACTACTTGATTGCCAGCATACTTTTAGATTAACTCTAATTAACATCCAATACAAGGAACTTTAGAAGACAGAACAAGTGGAAACTAACTTTCGTTAGAAGAAGTGCAGATTATCAGTAAACTTAGTAAAACATCCTCATGACCAGATACTTCGCTGATACTTCGAACTGAATGTACTGCAGTGCTCGTCCCTTGAATAATATACATTATTTTATATTAAATTTTCAAGGTTTTCATACTAAAAATGGTTTAGTGGTTTAGTCAAAGTCCGCAGCCATAGATACGCATAATATTTTTTTTTGAATAGGTCTGTTTCATTTAATCTGAATTGGATTTGAATATCAGAATCCCGCAGCAAAACACTAAAAAGTAACATCCTATAAATTTTCAATCGAAGAAATATTCAATTTCTCGTTTTATACATATAAACTCCATTGTTAATCGATAAGCAATCGAATGGACGAGCGGATAACTAAAGCATTAAAATTCATTCCATGAAAATAGTTTAACTTCAAACTTCAAATTACGAACATATAAATTAATAGACATTTATCTAGGTAAGTACTATAGTTTGAATTTATATTATTCTATATAAAAAAAATTTAAGAAATTATATCAAACAAATTCTTCATCCAATTTATTGTGATATATTTTTATTTCTTATATAAATTAAAAAAAAAAAATTTTTGATGAAAATAAATTACAAAGTATAAAAATTTAATGTATTTAAAATTATTTCCTAAACCGTTTTCTCTTCAATATAATATTAATATAAAAATAAAAAAAGTGCAGTTTTGCTTGCATACTTTTATTTATAGTATGTATAAACAAAAAGTTATATATAAAATAATAAAATATTTTTTACTAACAAACTGCACTAAAAACAACAGATCATAAAAGAAATGTCATAAAAGTTAAAATATAAAAAGTTTGAATTAAAATATCTGCAAAGATGCATAATAGTTGATGGCAAAAGATTACTCTGTTGAAGAAATCAGTTTTTTTTTTTGTATCTCAAAGTAGATTTTTTCATGATTTCATGTTGTTTATATCTTTTTTATTTTAAGTGTTTATGTATTAAATTTATTTTAACACATTTTAAATAATGCTGAAGAAATTATATAAATAATAAAATTTCTAATTTTAGGTTAAAACTAAAGTGAAAACAAGTTAAAAATTGATTTTATATACTTTTATATACGATTATATATATATTTTTGGCTAATACTAATATTTAAAGTCTGTATACACTAAATCAATTAATTTTTCTAAGAAATTATTATAATTATTTTTTGTAGCAGTTAAATTTAAAGTTAATTGGCATATAGAACGGTTCATCTTTAATTCAAGTTCTACCTACTAATTCTATCACAGTTTTCCAGTTAATACAAATTATAGTCAGCGGATTATAACTTGATTTCTGATTCTGAGTAGTCAAAATGCTGTTGTTTTTAAAGTTTTCCTATCATCTTGCAAGTTGCAAGTATCAATAGTACAACAGACTGATAACCTAGTGGTATAGTCAAAAAATTAACTTTTGTTATAACAGATTTTTTTTAATAATTGCGGGAATATTTACAAAATTTCAAATCTGTAGATTCTAGAACATCAGAAATTTATTTTATATCCAAACCGACTTACTTCAAAAATGTACCAACTAAATCACGAAACTAACCTAAATTTAATTGAAATCGAATACAAATTACTATATTATAATTCGGAAATTTAAGAATAGATTAACTAGAAATACCAACTTCAAATTTTAGGAATATAAACTTGAATAAGATGTAATGATGAAAAATTCAAGCTTCAAACTAAACACAGTTGCCTGATTACTTTTCTGAACAAAATTGGTAAATTCGTAGAGTTTATGTGATCTAAATGAGCCGCAGGCCGAAAAATATCTACTTAGATGTAAAGGATTAAACACGGGCCAGGCAACTAAGCAAACATTGTGCAGTTTATGGATTAATGTTCTATGACAAATCTATCGGTTAGTAAAGAGTAAATCAACAATAATATTAATATAAATTTGGACAATAAATTCATTAATACTTAAAACCAGAGTTCTAATCATGTAAAGTGATTAATTTTAATGAATTTCCAAATACTTTAAAGTAATTAAATAATATTACATTTCTTTCATGACTATATATCATAAAATGCCATATAAAATATTCCATAAATTTCAATTAAAGGAAAAACAATAGATAAGATCATAAAATTTCTGTAATTTTGGTCAAATAATAAACTGAAAACTATTATTATTATAGCTTTGGAAAATGTTTTATGAGAGATAACCATATGGATTATAAATTAAATACCAAAAAGGAAAATGAATGAATCCTTTTTTTATCTATCTATCTAAATATGTACGAGTATATTATAAGTTTTCAGTTTATAGAAATTTTATTTTGATATAAAGAAGAATGTATATTTTATATTTTATTCATGCGGTTTGTTTTGTAAAGGGGTTAGAAACAAAGAAACATAGAAACATAGAATTAAATACAAAATTCCAGCAAAAATAACCACAGATAGTTTAAATATATAACCCATTTCAAAATTCTTCTAATTTTTTGCAAATCTTGTTTAAAAAAATCCTACAAACTCAATGAATATAAAATTTATGTTAAATATGTTTGTGTATTTGATATAACTTAAGGATTTATTATAAGAAATTTTCACCTGATTTTATGAAAAAAATTATATAAATGAAATCCTATGTTTAACATTTGAAAAAAAATTGTTTTTTTTTTTTACTTAATGTTTGTTAATTAATGAATTTCATTTTTTTGACATAAGCTTTGAATAGAATTAATGTTAGTTTTTATGCTAATCAACAAATTCATCAGAGATAAATGTCTAATAATATTAATTTGTCTGTCAGTTTTTTTTTTATGAAAAACAATGATGAAGTCTCGACGAAGTTATACTTTACTGAGTATACTTTAAATATATAATTTTTATACAAATTTATAATAAATATTATGTAAGAAAGTATTAAATACTGGTAAATTAATGCTCGACCATTGCTTGTAATGTTATGAAGCTCAATCTTGATTTTTATTAATTTATCAATGTGTATAGTTTTGTTATAACTTTGACTGATGAAATTATGTAGCGCACCCCACAAAAGGATGAATAAAGAATTAAAGAGAGGTTCCAATTTATTGCTTAACAAAGATTTATGTATCTCAACTTAAAGACTAAATTGAACTCAACAAACTCCAAAACACAAGCAATATTATTTAAATAAAGGTTCAAATACATAAAATATATACAAATTATTTTCCACCATATTTAATTGTATTATGTCCAAAAAACAAATTGAATTATTTTCAATTTAGTGGCTTTGTAAAAATTGATACAAGATATGTTTTTTTTTAAAAGTAACTTTTTCCAGAAAAACATAAGAATTATCATGTCTTTTAATAGGTGTATAAAAATTTATAGCTTAAATAATTTTCCAATACAATATTCGACTATTAAATTACAAAAAAATGGAATTGTGATTGATTGATCCTGTGCATATTTATTCTTTATAAATTCAATTCGTTATTAGAAAAAATTAAATTTTAAGAATTAAAAAATATCTTGCCTTATATATAAAAATAAATATTTAATCCTAACTCAAAATTTTGAATATATATATAATAATATTTTATGTGAAATTCGAAACAGATTTTGATTGATTACATAATATTACCAAAATAAAAATCTATTGAAATTATGATTTTCGTCAAAATAAAAAGATTGAATTTGTTATAATATTTTGCTCCTTTTCAATTTATTAGAATAATAAAAAGATATTCTATTTGATTGGTTACCAAAATTAGGAAATTTAATCAAATATTACTGAAATATACATTTATGATATAGAAATTCTAGTAATGATTAAATAATTGGTTTTGTAAGAAAATAACGAAACCCAAAAAGTATTAAATTATGATAACCTTAGGTTACTGAGTGAAAAATTGATTATTATATAAATATTTTTATAATTTTTTATTGAAAATATTATACGCTAATTAAAATATGGATTATATGAATAATAATAACCTAATAAAATGATCAATCAATTTAATTTCAACCAATTTTTAAAGCACAAATAATTGATTACACAAAAAGGTATAAAAATTTAAATATATATCAGCAATTTAAAAAAGGATTAATTTCTAACACAGTATAAAATGAATTTTAAATTATATATTTTGTTTATTTATAAATTTATTTTATTAATGACTAACTTTTAAAGAGAATTTCAAAAACAATTTAACCTTTTTAAATATTAAATTTAAATAATTTTGTATTTGTTTTTTAGAATAGAATAACAAAAAATAATGAAAGCAACAATTTTAATTCGAAGAACATAGTATATAGTAAAATAAAACATTTCTGATATTTAATTCATCAAAGTCATTCTTGTTAAAACATCTAGAAAAGTAAATGTACATACATAAATAAATAAGATAGCAATAAATAAACCACTAAAACCTAATGCTGCCACACCTATTTACCACATAATATTTTGTAAATCCTTAAAAAATTTATGTTGCACAACATATAATAATTACATAAAACATTCAGTGGTGTGCATCATGTATGCATCATGTCAGTTCGCACTATCTTTGGAGACTGGTTGTTAACATTATATCGAAATTGGTTAGCCATCTGTAAAATTAACAGTTTATCATATGATGAAACGTGAAATTATTTTTTTAATTAGCTGGGGACCTTCTTCTTAAACTCGACGTAAAAGCGTAATAAAATGAAAATGTTAAGCATACTTATCAGATATATAGTCTACCTACAATGAGAATCGTTTTATCAGCGGTGTTTATACTTTTTAAACAACTGAAATTTGTTAGATTTTTTCTCTATTCTATACAATATCGAGCTCAAAAAATGAGTTGCAACTGGTAAACCAGTTTTCCATAAATAAGTTAAATCAAAAACTTACTAGAAAATTACTTTAGCAAATAATACTATTGCCATATTTATTCAAAAATTAATCATTTGGCGACGGATTTGGCGCCACTGTTTAGTCAAAAACTATAAGCAAGTTAACAAAAACAATATTGCCAGCACTTCACTGCAAATGCATATATAAACTTTGCAATAAAAATTATGTACTTATTGCAAATGTATTATCAACAACAACAAAAAAAAAATGGCTATAAACTTATACATAATAAATATAAAACTTCAAAAAGAAAATATATTACAATTTTTCCAGTAAAAATAATAAATAAATTATTTGTTTCTAGGGCACTTCAATCGCATATGTTACAACAATAGCGCATTTTTAAAATCCTATATAAACTACATAAGAATTTTTATTGTAAAAATATGACAAACAATAAAATTTTGAACAGCAACGACGACGACGAGGACGATTTGAAATATCTCTCTAAAAGTTAGTATAAAAATGCCGCGCAGCACAATTACTTGTACATTAGTTTTATATTAATGGTTTTTTTTTTAAGTCGCTACACTTAATTTCAGCATTATAAAGTTTTTCCGGTAGGTGAACAAAATTGTATAAAACAATAATTATTATAAAATAAATTTTTTATAAATATCCCAATCATTTAATGAACCAACCAACACATTTGATACATGGACACTGGACAGCCAGACTGCCTAAACCATCAATATAAGAAATGTGGTATTAATCAAAAAAGATCTAAAAAATACAAGTCGTACAGTTAATATTAAAGGGTCTAAAAATAGAATAATATTCCTTGTGGACATTATATATTTCCTTTCTGTGACATTGTAACATGTACATAAAGTTCATATAAATATATAGGGAAAATAAAAATTATTAGATTTTAAAATACTCTGAAAAACAATAAAGGCTCAAAGCTTATGTTCTTGTTTTTCAACGCACAAAAAAACAATCTATATTATTTGATAAAATATTATTTTGTAATGTTATTGAACCATACAATATTATCCTAGCATGGTCTCTAGAATCTAGTAGATAGTAAAAATATTCTACGGGTAGTCTAATAATATAATATTAAATAAATTGCATAATAAATAATATATCATAATGAATGACAAACCAAGAAACGAGATTTCTTTAATATCAAATAACAGAGTGAATGCATTTTATCATATAATAACAACTGTACGTACACTAGGATTAGTTTTACTGGATTACAAAACATCATTATTGGATATCTCCACCTGGGATATGATTTGTATATACAGAACGCTATACATAAATCGTAACCTTATGGAAACAAATATTTTATATACTTGTTTACCATCCAGTCTGTTGATGCTTGATGATGATGAGATTTCTGCAGGTGAATGAAATTTGTTTCAAAATTGAAAGTTTGTAAATTTAATATATTATATATATGATGACAAATAATAATTTATTTTAATACCAGTGAAATGAGAAACAAATAATAATATATAATTTAGTTTGGAAAGATAATATATTATCAAAATAAATTTTGTCATCTTATATATGAAAAGGTTTAATCATAGAATTGAAACCATATAACAACATTTTTGTACGAAATTACCCAACAGTTATTGTTTATAGGTTTATTTTCCACGGTTATAGTTTCTTATGTTTTATATTATTTGTGATATTTGTATGTCTATCAATTATTATGAAACTTTAGTAGCCGAATCACAAGCTTAACAAAAACTGATTGTGTGGTTTAAGTATGCAACATATGTTTACTTGGTACATATGTATAATGAAAATTTACTCTAAGTTTAGCTAATCCTAAATATGGGAATTATTATGAATGATAAATGGAAATTAATCTTATTGTAAATAAATACGAATTAACTGATAATACAAACTATGTGACCTTGCTATTTGTGAAAAATATATATTTTGAAGTTTTTTCTAATGATTATTAAAAGTGAAGTGTAAACTCTAACCATTTGCGACTTAACTTTACTTTAAGTAAAGTTATATTAAAATTTGCCTTGGGAAACCAAAAAATAAGTTAAACCTAAGTTTAAATCCTATGTATAAGGCTTAAATTCGAATTGTCTAGTCGTCTAGTGCATAAGGATTTTAAATCAAATACGGAAAATTCAAAAACTAAATTTCGTTTGTGAAAATAATTTCGTTTGTGTTTTACAATAATGTATTACCAAAAATTTAATTAATAATTTTGGTAATTTAAAATAAAGAGTAGAATAAAAAAGCAGTTAAGAATTTTTAAGTATCACATAATAACCTTTGTCTTTGCACCACTTTTATAGGATTTCATTTTAGTAAATCAGCCCTATGCCATTAATTTTAATACCGTTATATTGAAATCATATGGTCTGCAAGTAAAATGAATTTGGTTTGAATTCAAGTCTCCTATACAACCTTAATATTGAAAGCTTTTTGGTGACAAATTCAGTCAAGTTTAAACTTTATTAATAAGACTTGTTTACCTATGCTATATTAAGGTCTGAATAGACTCATAATCAACTTTCTCATGTTTAATGCAGTTTATTTACACAACATTCTAAAGGTTCACTTTTGACCACTAATGATAAATCGATTTTCATTCATAATAACAATTATTTTCAGTTTCACTTAAACATCTTTTAGTATTGTAAAGGAGTAAAACATTACTGCAATTAAAAAAAATGCAATTAAAATTGAATATAAAAATGATTTTATCTATTCATTCCTAAACTAAAATCTTAAAACAATAAATACAATTAGTATGTAAAGAAACTACTAACTAATTCAAAGAAATTTCTAATGAACAAATTTTAAATTGACATTAATTGACTTGAAACTGAATTTATTATTTATAAATATTAACTGCTATAAATAAATTTAAAACAATTTGTAAAAATGAATTTCTAATATTAAAACAATTATTTGCTAGTACAAGATTTTATATTTATAAAAATCTGTACAAAATTTATTTTCTACAATTTTAATGTTACAAGTAGACTCCGCAGTCCAATTTCTCATAAAAGGATAATAATTTTACAGACAAAATTATATTTTAATTGCTAGTAAAATTTTAATATGTAAATTTATAAAAAATAGAAGTATTCACTAGGCTGTAAAATATGTTGTGCAAAAGAAAGATTTCAAATAAATCTTCATTGTTTTATCAAAAAATTTAAATATTTTAAATAGGTAGTTAACAGTTCGAATTACCGAAAACATAATCTTAATTTGTACCTACTAAAACTTAGTTTTTTATAAAGGGTTTTTGTCATAGAATAAGTAGAACCTATAATAATTTATGATGAATATTATATTAAAATTGAGAAATTTTAAGATTCGTAAAAATAAAATCACAGTCGGTTAAACACCAATTTTATGAACGTTATCATAATTTCAGAGATTTTCAAAATAAAATAATTCTCCCACAAGTAACCATAAAAGTATTTATTTCATTCCAAATTAATCAAGCTTTTTAATGTTATTTCGGTGATGTTTAGTATGTTAACTAAGAATTTTAAATAATTTTAAATAATTTAAAAAAGCTAATATTCTTGCACAATACGAATATGGCTAGAATGTGAAATCCTCAATTAATCCTGGTTGATCAAAGAACTTTTTTGGGTATGCTGAATACATCAAAAAGTAGATGAAGGTAATTACCCAGAGCGATTCACAAACCAACATCAGCAAACTCTTTTTTGAAAATGGCACATGTAAGGTCTATATGCTTCCAAGAAAAGTATTGACTGGAAAAAGATAACGAAGTGCTGATGAACGAACAGAATATTACAGATATCATGTTCCCTAAAAAAAGGTTTAAAAATCAAAGTAGACATTTTAAAATTCTTCTGCTTTTTAAATATGTTATAATGCAAACAATCCCATTAAAAAAATTGTTAGATATCTTAATTCTATATAAGGATAAAACATATTTCATAGAATTCTAGAATATACCAACAAAAATTCCCAAAGAGAAAGTTTTTTATATAAATTTCATAAGAATAAAAAGATTTATTATATTATTTTATTCAGTTTTATACCTTGGCATTATTTACTACGAGTAAAGTTTTACACGTTATCCATTTGGATTATATGAGGTTATCTTTTTTGTAGAGATTATTGTATTGGTGAATATTTTTCAATATGAGACTTATTTTTATCTGTCTGTATAGTATAACTAAATGTAACTATTTTTGTTATTTTGAAAGTCATATGAAAATAATATTAGTTTGTTTTATTTAGATTTCTTTTCCTTTTTTTTAAATATAATATACAAAATGTATTTATGTTTTTTAAGTATTATATTAATGTTATTTTTATATATTTTGGTATAGTTAGTCCTCAGAGTGAAATTTGTTGTTCAGATAAATTTGCAAAATATGTATTAAAATAATAAATAAGATAAACTAATCAGTGATCGGCATTATCAAGAAAAATCAAATACAAATCTTAATAGCCACTATATTATAAGTTTATATCTCACTATCATAATTATACTAATATTTTTGCTACAAAAAGATATAGGAAATACGATATAAATGTATTTAATCGGGGTTCCAGTAACCGACACTATGTCGATCATAGAGAGAAATATATATATAGGAAAATTTTCAACTGATCGGCACTATGTCGATAATTCAAAATTCATATTATGTATTTTATTTTATTTAATTAATTTTTTTTTTGTTAGAACTTATAGTCATTTAGTAACTAGTTTACCCTATACATTTACATAAATATTTTTAAGCTTTAGAAAATTGATAAGATTATGAATTATAGTAATTCCGCAGTTGGTCAATGTACATATATATAATATTATGTATTTTTTTGTCAATTTCTCTGAAACCTTTTCAGAATATTAAAAGGATTATAATTTTATGATATGCAATGATAAAATTTTATAAATTTTAAAATAAATTTTTAAGGTGTGGTCAGTATACGGGGATTTCTTAGGTAGACGTTTAGAAAATTAATTTGTCAATATGAATATAAGAATTTAGCCCATGCAATAGTTTAGATAGAACACTGGATGTAGCAGCGCTAGAAAATTTGTTACCCGATCCGATCAGTCAAATTTCAAATAAATAGAATATTTCTATTTCCTTTAATTTCGTAAAAGAAATCAAAAAGTATTTAACAGTTTAGGTTCATCTATCCACCGGTTTGTTATTAGCATCTATTAGAATAAGTTTTTTTTTAAATTAATGTGATCTAATTTAGATTTTTCAATATATACAATAATGAAAATCTGCATATTTCAAACTAAATTTTTGAATTACAATGAAAATTAGAAATTACCACTAAATAAAATTCTGGATTTTTGAAATTTGCACTAAATATAAAAAAGTAATGAACCTTTTAGTGTTAATAAAATGTTAGCACAGTATATTTATTATCCTTAAGCATTTAAAAAAATACAATTTAACAGACATATTTACATTTTCTCAGTTTATTATTATTTGCTGAAAAATTTTTGTGATTTAGTTAAGAAAGAAAAAATATAGTGTAAATTCATGCTGATTTAGTGAAATATAATAATAAAAGGAATTTATTTAGTCATTTGCTTACAATTTTTTTTCCGTTTTTAATCCTATTAATTTATTTTAATTAAAAAAAAAAAAAATCATAGTATCGCTCATAATAGTACAAAACATCCTCTTTTAAGTTATGCGTTAGTGCTAAATTGATATTAAAAAGATAAAATTTCTAAAAAACAAAGATATCGAATATTACCAAAAAAATATTTTTCATTGTTTTGATTTTAGTTAAAAGTTTGTTTTACTGGGATATCAAAACATCATTAAAAACTTATTTAAATATAATTATTATTTGAAAAATAACAAAAACATTGAATTGAATAAAACTAAGTTTATGAAAACATTTAAAAAAAAAGTCATCAAACGAAGAAGATATATAGGAAAAAAACTGAATTAGATCTGAGTCCACTTTCAAGGATATCCAATATCAGCGTAACGTAACCATATAGCATTACCAATATATACAAGTTTAAATGTTGTGACATACGACAAGTGTGATGTAAATATTTTCTTTTACCTAAAATTATCCATTGCGGGATTAGGAACAGATTCTGCGGAGGGCAATAAAAATTTTAAAAATTGCTGTGCCAGACACATTTTATAAAACTTTGCACATTTTTCAGCACATTTGTGTCAAACTTGCTTCTGAAATTTTTTTTTTAGAATTTTTCTGAAAAAAAAATGTTGGTATTATAAGACAAAATGGCTGAGCAATAGAGAATTCATGGAATCCTCGTCTTAATCTATATTAATATCAGCATTAGTTACAGAATAATCTGAATCAAAACTGGCCTTTCAGAATTCGGCATTTTGTTTAACCAGTTTATAATTTCTTTATCATTTCATCTGCAAATTAAATATCGCCTGTCAGACCATAATCGAATGACTTAGATACAATACTAAGTGATATTTCCGAAATTTTTCAGGTGCTATTCAATCTAAAAGCATTGTTAGACATTATATTAGGCATGGCAGCCAATGTGTTAATCAAAACCAAAGGTTACATTTTAATATGTAAAAACTATAATTTGACCTTTTCAATAAACAATAAATATAAAATAAATTAACAAAATTTATTATTTATGTCGAACTACATCAAATTAATTAAACCAATTAAATTTAATATTTTATATATCTGTGTTGATATATAACTTACCGTGATATATACTCAGTATTTGAAATTTCTAATATATATAAATATTAATATATCACTTAAATTTTTCATAATAATTGAAATATTTCATTTAATAAAATATTACGATAAAATATTATTAGTATCTGTACTAATATTATTCGATATTTTATTACAATATATTATTATATACATACATATATTTATTATATATTTATATATTGGATAATATTATGGAATGTTTAATAAAATATTTCCATGAAATTTTGAATTATGTTTTCGGTTTGTTTGTATATGGTTTTCATCTTTAAAAAAATCAATAATCGTGCGAGTTTAATATGAATATATATAAGAATTTTCTTTTTTTTTACAAATATATTATGTAATTGAATTTATATTGAAAAGTTGATTATTTATCAAATAAGTATAGAATTTCAAACCGCTGTCAATACTTATAATACAATATGAATTGTAAAATTATTATAATAATCAGTGACAGATTAAGGTATTAATTTTCAATTTTAGAGACGCGTTACAAAATTTATAATGTAAATGTTAGTTAAATCATAGACTAAATATAAGATTATATAAGCCAATAGGAAAGGATAACAAATCAATACCTCCTGATGGCTTATTCGGGCCTAGAGCATATCATTCCAATTCATTTACAGAGGGCTAGAATAATTGTGTTCATGAGAACATAAATGTAATTAGCTTAGACTGTTGTATCGGTCAAGACATGATATTCCACGTTTTTAAATCTGTTTTATATCTTACCGAAAGGTGCTCTAGTTCCCCAAACGTTTTTCGTTCTGTAACAACCATTATGGTTTGACCAAAAATCGAAGTGTTTCTTTTCTTCCCACTATATCAAGGATTTCTTATCTTTTGCTATGAGAGTTGCTTACTTTGCCAAGAATTGCTGTTCTATATTGTATATAAGTAGCAAGGCTTGGCTAGCTTCAACAATACTAGTTATACATTTGACATTATACAATAGAATTTTTTTATATATCCTGCAAATTCAAACTAGCGCGGATTTCAGATCAAAAAGGTTTTTTTCATACTAGGGATTCCAAATTTAACTGTCCATATTAAATATGATAAATAGATAATTCTGTAGATGACAATTCAAACCCCAACTAACATGATTCATAAATAAACCGTAACAGCCTCAGTAAGATTTGCTTAGTAATTAATTATATTTATATTTCAATTGACATTAATTTTTTTACTATTCAAAATATTGCTAGATTTTTACATTATTTGTATCTACAATAGGACCAGAGGTTTAACAATTCTTAATACGGTACTATCATATTTAATATAGATCATATGTATATCCCTGAATTCTGAATTATTCAGAATTGTTCTGAGGTTATTCAGAATTGTTTCATCAATCTAAAAAAAAAATGATTTTAGTTAAAATTTAATGCAATGCAAGTCAGATAACGAACATCAGCAGAATCAACTGTCATTTACTTTCTATATTTTGATTACAAGGAAAGTTTGTATGGTGTTGTATATGAAAAAATTAATATTTTTTTTATATACAATTCTTGAATATAACTTTGAAACTATTGTATTGTTTTTATGTTTGTACTTTGTTACATATACATAATAACATAGTTTTGGGGTGTCAAGTATTTTATGCTCACACTTATGATTCTTAAATCGAGTGTATGGAATTGTGTTATTATGTTGATGGCAACAGTAAAAAAAAATATAATGTAATTGTAATGAAAATGAATAGAAAATTTAGAATGATGTTTAATTCTAACAAATACTATTTTTGTGTTGACTGGCTCTGCTGTTGTGGAAATGATTATTTGATGATGATAATGTTATTCTTGTTATTATAGTCACTAGATGATGATGATGATAATACATTAATAATGATATTTTAAAATTATTTTGGAAAATATTTACAATTTAAATTTAAATGTTAAAATATCCAAGTTTACTTATATAGATAAATATCTAATGAATAAAAAAAAATGACAAGTGAATTTAACATTATTATCATGTTCATTATTATTGTAAGTTACGAGTGCATTCAAAATGCATTGTAGCACAAAATTTTGTTTTGTTTAATTACAATAATAATTTCAGATTTAAATAGATTTTACAGGAAATTTTAAAAATAAGTGAATTTTTATTTTACTGGTTTGATTCGGAACTGAAAACTTTTAATAAATCTAAATATAATTTGTTGCTTGTTACTTGGTTTGCAAAGACGTATGATTAATTTTCCTTCTTACATTGAGTTATAAAATATCCGACTGTTTTTACATAGGGTTTTCAGTTTCCACTCAGCATTTCTGCCTTAATCGTGTGGCAGCTTCTATTAATTTAGAAAAGAAATGTTAATTGTGATAATTTATTTGTTATTTGTTCGAGTTGAATGTAGAAATATGAATTGATTAGAAAAACTACTAGGATGTTTGTTAATACAATTCAAATTAAATTGAATCAGCTGTTATGATATGAATCATGAAGGTTATTCAGTCTAACATAAAATTGTAAATCTCAATGCACACTCATAAAAGAAGAAACAATAATGGCTCACTGTGGACTGTAATAACAAAATGAAAACGAATAAAGTTAAATAATATTTGTAATAAAACTGATGTTTGTATTATAATTTACATAATTTATTTACTGGAATTTTTTTAAAAAAAGAAATATTATCAAAATATGTTATTACATTATATAGAAACTGTTTCGGATTTCCATTTATATAGTTTCAATATATATTATAATATTTGTTAATTAAGTTTGTGCTTGAAATTTAATTATTATATTTTTATCAATAAAATTGATATCTAAACTACATATCAATTTCATTGAATTCTACACATATATATTGTAAATATATAATTTTATAGTTTATAAAAATAATTTCAATTTCCCTATTAGAATTGTATAATAAATTAGCAAATTTTATTGTAAAATTTTCTATACTTTTTATAACAAAATAATCGTCATATGAAAATTTATACATAAAATAAATTTCCATATAATATGATGAGATATAAAATCATTTATGTTTAAAGGCTACTAGTTGAATTTTATATTTCTAAGTTATATAATAAAAATAGCCTGAAATTGGTTAGTTTTCATACATTTGTATTTATTTATTATATCATATATTATTATTATTATATGCTTTATAAAAGAAATACGTATCTATTGTCCATTGAGGTATTATTTATGGCTTTTTGTATAGTATTATTAATAAAATGAAGAAAAATAAGCAAGTCTCTATTAGTTAATCCGTTTACAAAGGAAATAATTTCAGAAGTAATACCTAATGAAAAGCCCTTAGAGATTAACAAGGATTTAATATCGAAAATATATTTTATATAATATATTGTCATTATATAATATATATATATATTAAAATGTATATTAATAAATTATTATTAAAGTAGTTTTAGTATATTGTGGAAATTTAAATTTTCCTTTTATTAAAATATAATTTAATTTAATATGTATATTTTTTGTATATTTCAAAATATATTACTTTATTAGTTTTTTTTTTTTTTAATAGAACTCTATCAAAATTTACAAAGGTATAAAAATATAAATATAATGACATTCAATTGCAGATTAAAATATTATGATATTTATCCAAGTTTTTTTTTGAAGAAGTAAATTTATATTGGAACAAGCGTCAATTGATTTGACTGTGTACAATTATTTTTTACCAGACAATTTAAATTAAAAAATGCTATTAAATCTGGTATTTATTTTCTGAATATTTTACATTACTGAAACACTGATATTAAGTCCAGACTTTGCAGATTTACCTCAAGAGCATCTTTCCATCTGGTTCTTGGTTTTCATCTGTGTCTTCTTGCTACTTTTTGCCATTATGAATTATTTATTTAGTCTGCTTTAAGTTTGGTTGTAATTATTAATTCATCTTAAAATAAAATTTAAGGCTCAGTCAAAATTCTTGCTTTACTTATATCATTTTACCTATAAATTAGAATATTTCGTCAAGTCATCATTAAAATATATTGCATTCAATATATTCTTTAAATATAGCATTAACGTTCTATCGATTTAGAAATATGATAATACATATTGGGTGCGTCCGTTTGATTTAAAATTTCGAAAATGTATACATTTCAGACAATTGTCAATTTATAGTTATACATATTTAGGACGAATTTCACAGTGTTAGCTTAAGCCTTTGCTAGAGCTTAAACTTCGGTTTAACTTATTTTATGGCTTCTCAGTGCAAGCCGATACTTGAATATGAAAACATATGTTATTCGAAATTAGAAAATAAAGCTAGAAATAATATACAATTTTATTTAGTAAAGAATTCGTAGATTTTAATATTGCAGAATTGATTTAAAATTAGAACAATCTAGTCTGGTCTGTTTTTACTTGGAAAGTATTTAAAATAATTTGCAATAGAGTTTAAGCAGCCGTAATAAAAAAAAATTACTAGAAAATATCAAGATTGCTTAAATATTTTGTAAGCTAAATATACGCTCTTCAATATAGTAAGATTTTAATATTGCAATATTGCAGAATCAACACCCAAACTCACAAATTTGAATGGTATTTGTCATATTAATATATATTTTTATGTTCAATTTCCATTATTTTCAATTGTCATTCACAATAATTCACATATTTTGGTTTAGCTAAGCTTAGGGAAATTTTTTATTGAGAAACCCCAGTGAGCTTAAGTTGCAGGCTTAAGCTACACAATCGGTTTAGTTAAGCTTGAGCTTAAGCTTCCACTGTGAAATTCGCCTTTAATAGTTCAGTAAATTATATAGTATTTAAGTGAACTTTATTTCTAGAATAAATATTCGATAAGTATTTTAATATTAAAATTGAGAGTTGACAATAAAATTGAAATTACAGATTAATTTATGGATATATAAATGATTTGCAATTTATTAATTTATTGCTCAGTAATATTAGTATGAAATAAAATACAGGTAAAATATTGACATAATAATGCCTTTCTTTCAAAACACAAATATCTTTATATTGATTGTTGTCTATCTGTCTGCCTGTTTGTCTGTTTCTTGTAGTTGGCGAAACTGAATTATAAAAATTATATTTAAATGAAACTATTGATCAGTATTTAAGCTATTAAACTATGTTTAGTATTATATGACTAGAAAAATATACAATTTTGTAAGAAATTTTATAAAATAATTTTTCATAGTTTACATTATCTAATAAATTATTTTTTTACTTTCATAAACTTTCATATTATAAAATCTCTCTATTTTGTGTATTTCTTTTTGCCACAATGACAAAATAATATCATTTATATAATTTCATCACAAAATAAATTCAATTAAAATCTCATTAATTAAATTTACAAAAAATATTTACTTAAAAAGTTTTAAATTAGTTGTTTAGATTGTGTCTTTTAACTTTTGATTCTATATATTTCTACAAACAAACCAAAATATCTTTAAAGTTACAATCAAAAAGAAAACTCTATTCTATCAAATTCATTTTGTCTGGGAATTTATAATTGGATGGTTTATTTTTAGTATATAGACTTTTATTACCTGTCAAAATATTTAAAATATTTTAACTCTGCCAAAAAAAAACAAATGTAATTTTCTCAAGGATCCTATTTTTTGTTATGAACACCAAAATATTATTCACTTGAGATTTAGAAATCATGTTTTTAAAGGATATATAAATTGAACTTATTGCATATACCCTAAAAGTATAGTTTGGAAAACACAAAATTCTACTCTGTTTATGCTTGTATTCGATATAGCTTCTTTTTTTCTTGATAAAATTGTAATTTTATGGATTTCAGTAGTTTAGTCAAAATAAAATAAAAGAGTTGAATATATTATCAGATATTTTCTGTGGGTTCTACCCACAACAAAACCGAAATTTTTAGAGGGTTTAATATATTTTTATTTTATAATATTATATTGAAACAATTTATTAACATTATTTTGCACCATAACAATAAGTTCGTTCGGTCAGATCAAATCTTTGTTTAGAAAACTGACATTTAACTTAGCTACTTGTGATATTATCATCACATCAATCTAGGAATCTTAAGAAATATAATTTATATTTTGTGACATTTACTTTTTTGGATCAAAATTTAATGATTTTATGTTTTATCTGAGTTTGCTCATTTTTCAGAATATAAAAATTTATTATACTGCAAGAAAACAGTGGCGTAACTAAGATTTCTGTCTCTTATAAAGAAACATTTAATTTTTGACTCTATTACCTAAACCTAAAGTATTACTAATTAATACATTTATAAAAGTATATTGCTTTCGATGTAATATCTATATAATATTTTTGTTTCTTTTGTATGACAAACCAATGTAAATTCTTCTTCTACATGGGTACAAGATGTTTCCACCATTTAACATTATATTGAGCTGTATGTTGCCAGTTGTGTATGCCCAGACCTTGCAGATCTACCTCAAGAGCATCTTTCCATCTGGTTCTTCTTCATCTGTGTCTTCTTGCTAATTTTTGTGATTTAATAAATGTGTATTACAGATATTTAATATTTTATATGATAAAGAACATGTATACAAATACATGCCTCACCCTGAGTAATTCGCCTATATAGGTAGTATATACGCCTCTGAAAGAAATTCTCTATATATTTGAAAACAATATCACTCTATTATAACAATATCACTCATTTATGTAAGTATTTTACCAGAAATTTTAATTTTTCATTTTACATTTCATAAGATATAAAGTTAATACATAAATAAGCCCATTTTATATATTGGCTAAACCTTCGTACATGTGACAATAAACTAAATAATTTGGCATGAGTTTTTGATTAACATCCCTTTAAGGATTAATACAAAATGAAAAAAAACTACCCATACTTCTCTATCTGAATCTGGAATAAGTTACCCATATCTTTTACAATATAATTTAAACCAAAAATTTTGACAAACTGACAGATTTTTCAGAGTTGATTATAAGAATTTTTGTGGCAAAAAGGGATTTATAATAATAAAAAAAAAAGGATATTTCCAGATCAGATAAACATAATATAATATCATTATCGATGTGAAAAATATTGTCCCCAATTTTTAACATGAAATTTGTGTAATTTTCGAAAAAAAAAAAATAACTTTTATATAGATACAAAATTTAATAGTCAAATTCAACAGAAAATATTTTAATGAGAATACCAAACATCATAAAATAATAATGAAAAAAATTAAAATTTTATTTCTTGATGATATATAAAAAATTATTTGTTAAAACTCGCAATTATGATAGCTAACACAACTGAAAATGCAATTTAGAGATAAAAAATATAAAATAATTTCCGAGAATCTTATTAAAAATTCAGCAAAAATAAATACTTAGAGGGTGAAAAGCGATTTTTTTTAGATTGCTGATTCCGAAATATTTAAAAAATTATGATAAACGTTTTTTTTTCAACATAATTAGGTATACATAATAATTTTTCTTTTTTATTTTATTAAAATATTTAAATATTTTATAATTTTAATAATTTTTGTATCTTTAAATATAATTGTAGTATAATCTTAATTTGAATTTATATCTTATCCTACAATGTAATCGAAGTTTACATTTATACAAGGAGTTTTATATATAAATCTACGGGTGTATATAAATTTTCATGAAATTTCAACAACAATAAAAAACTCCTAACTAGGAGTAGTGTAAAACTCGGAGTTAGTTGAACTGTGATTCATTTATAATAAAAAAAATCAGGAGTATACATACTACTTCAGGAATTATACAGAATTTTAGACCTGTAAGATATCGATTCAGATCATTTGCCAACAAAATATTTGATTCAAATCGGTTGAAATCATTTGCGCCGACAAACACTGTCTCACTATCCATTTTAGTTTATTTGAATTCAAGTTTCTTTACTATAAATTAATATACATTTGTCTCGAAATCCATATCGAATTATTCCATTCACCAAAATTGTACTATTTTTTTCAAATAGTTGAAAATGGTGGACTTATGGAACAAGCTATCTCGCTAATGAAAGAACATACGAAAACGTCAAGAAAAAATTATTTGAACAATATCAAATGTTACAAATGAAGTTTTGCACTTAAATATATTTCATGAGTTAACTCTTCGTAAAATTTAATAATGGCCTATAAAACCTGTTTAGTCATGATTTTCTTTAATATAAAAATATATTTTCTTTATCTCGACATTGGAATATATTTGCATATATAATTAATTAGACTAATTTGATAACGAAAATTCGGAATTTAGAATTTTACTTAATTCAGTCGAGAATAATAAAATATTCTACAATGAAAAGAAAATCTTTTTAATTTTAAAGTTCAGTTAAATATTAAGTTTCAAAAAAAATTAAATTCAGTAAAAATACTTGAAATTGAAATGAAATCTTCTAAAATTTATTAAATGAAAATATTTTATTTCACGAAATATTTCAAGTGTTTTTGCTTGTGTAAGTCTGAAGATTTTTTATTTGCAGGAAATATTTTTACTTGTTGAAAGAAAATGTTTAAATTTTTTTTTTTTTTTAAACGTGTATTTACTAATGGAAACATAAATTATTTTTTGTTTTATAACTAACATGTTGAAAATACAATTTTCAGAAAAAGTATAGATATTTTTATAAATACAAAATTAATGAAATTTTGGAAATAAAAAATAAAAAAAAATAAATTAAATTTAATTTATATTAGATTTTATTTTGGAAATGTTTCAGAAATTCAAATATGTTTTCAACACAGTTCGTGAGTTCAATAATATTAAAATAACGATTAATTTTGAACGATGATTATGATATGCTCTGCTTTTATTGCTTTCGATAAACTAGCTTTTATATCTACATTTAATATTAAAAATGTACATAATTTCAGGTATTCGATCGAAATTGTGTGGCACTATCTGAATTTACTATAGTGCAATAATTGTTGGCCTACAATCCATCTTGTATTTGAACAATCCATCTTGTATACAATATATTGTAAGCATATTCACAGTTTCATAGTTTGGTACTGTATTGGTTCATAGAAGTTTTTAATCATGTTTATTGTTTAAAGAAAATACCGCCAGTTAAAATATTTTCATCGTAATCATCCAAGAAATCTCACAAATTTTCCTGGAGAAAATTATATATAAATGTAATGTGTATTAATCGAAGGACATTCTATAAAAACTTTAAGTTTTTTATAGAATGTCCTTCGATGAAGCCGTTAAAATATATGGATTTGTATTACTCTATTACTTCCCAAATTATCTTCTATTGATTATTATATTTTTCCAATTTTGTCTAAATGATCCTCAGCAGATATAAAATTAACGTTCTTCAATACAGTTCAAAGGAAGAATTAGTTGACAATCTTAATGTAAATTTTTTTTTTTAAAGAACAAGTAATTCTTAAGTAGAATTTAAAAATATTTTTCTATCAACTTCAGAGAAAATCTTTAAGAATTTTATTTATAAAAATTGCTTGTTTTTTTATGAGGAAAATATAAAGATTTTCTGTTCTATATTTTACGTTTTGAGATGTGAAAACAAAGAATTGAAAGCTGATTTTTTTTATAAGTTCTGAAGCATAAAATTAGAACGAATAATATTTTTTTCTATATTTTTTTTTAGTAACAATTCTATTTATGTATTTAATTTATCCTTACACAAAAAGTGGAAATGTTTTGTAATTACATTTCGTATAATTTTAAAATTATTTATTTAAATTAAAGTATTCTACTGGGAATTTGGAAAAAAAAGGAAATCGATAATTTAATATTAGTCTATACTTTAACTTTTATATATAAAGAGATAATATTAAATTGACATTTTTAGAAATATAATCCGCTTATATTTCAATTTAATATTTCATGACAATTTCAAGTATTACATAAGAAAGATAAAAGGAAAAGCATATGCGAAAAAATTTGGCATTTCTTTTGTATAAGTTGTAGGATGTCTGGATAAATTATAAAAACAATTTCTTGAAGGCCATATTTAAGTAAAAATATTAGTAGATTAACTGGATAGATTCTGGATGCACTTTTAACATACTCTTTAATAATACACATTAATATCAGAGGTACAGTTTGTTCTATTGTGAACAGATCAATACTGTTGTAAACAGTGGATGTTGTTCCATTAAAGATGATCACAAAGCAGTTATTTTAACTTCCTTTGATATTACCACTTCTAATTTGTTGGAAAAATACTTCTTTAATTTATCTAAGTATATCAAACTAAAACATATAACATTCAACATTAAATAACAATATTAATGAAGCGAAATTCCTACCTTTATCCGTTTAATCTTGAATTTCGGTACATTCCATAATCTAAGTAGTGTAATTTCACATCTAATTAAATATAAGTGTATGACAAAAAATTATATTACAAGTTAGAATTAATTTAATCAAAAATATCGTACCTTAATTTTATAATTATAATCGCTTTAAAGTAAACATTTTTTCCATTTATGCGATATCATTATTTCTTATTCCTACCTAACTGAAATTTAATGTTACATAGAAAACTTTGACTTATTATATTCACAGACATAATGTACAAACATCTAAAAATAATAGCACAATATTAATCATTTTAATTCTGTGAAGTTCGGATAGTAACAAATTAATTTCCATAGTAATCAAATCTAATATTTTTTTTGTATATATTTCAAATCACAAATTTAAATTTTTTAATTTGTTCACATTATATCAATATTTTTTTTAATTGGTTATCGTTTCCACAATTTATTTATAAACTTATCTATACATAAAAATTGTATTATTTGATATTCATTTTTATATTTTATGTATTAATTTAATTGTAAATTTATGCATTTATAATATAATTTTAAAGCCTAGCGAAGCTGTCACAGAAAGTAATATAAAATTTTTGTAATAAAATTGAAATCGTTAAAATTTACATATCAAAATAAATAAAATATTTTAAAATATTATTGAAAATTCAATTAAAATTAAATAAATTTGTGTGAATAATTTAAATAGTAATTAATAAAAAAATACAATATTATTAAATTTAATAAATAAATATTAATTTAATATTAATTTGTTAATAATTTTAACTTGTAACATTATGGCGTAATATTAAAATTTAATATTATTTATATAATTAATTTCAAATCAGTTCACGAATGTTACTTGGCACTACAAAACCTGTGTACAAACAGAAATGTAGAATTCTGCTGGAATATTATTAAGTCGAAAGCAACAAAGAGGTGGATGAACTTGCCAGAAGAGGAGTAAATCTAGAGCAGAGAAGAGAAGTAAATCTAGAGCAGGAACCCTACGAACTGGTTATAATGTCATTAGGTGATATTGTCGATCAATCAAAAGTGATTAATGCAGAAACTGCATAAATCCAGGGCAAAGCTGAAAACTTCTATACCACTGCCCGGTACTCGCTAGACGTAGAGGTCGTTGAAATTTACCACCCTGCTCTAAAAGACGTCCGAATTGAATCACCAGGAAACTTGTCAAGTTTGATTCAATTACGAAATTCGACTTACTAGAGTTAGTTATCTAAGAAAGTGGTACCGCTATCAGCTATCTACCCAATATTATTTGTATAAATATAAATTAATTATATAATAAAATTCTATTACACAATTTGCCCAGTTAGATTTTCACTAGGGATAATAAAATTATTTCGAAAAAAATTAAATTACATAAACCAAAAGTGTTTCCGGAATAACCAGACTTTTTATGTGAACATTTTTTAAAATTGTAAATTTAATTTATATGTAAATTAATTCTTTATGATACACATTTTTTTAGTATTCATATAGATTTAATAAAAAATGCATTGCAAATTAATAATTTAAAATATTATCATAAAAAACTTATTTTAAATTGCTAAAAAAAATTATTAGGAAAATAAAAATATCAAATTTAAAAAGGAAATTATAAGATGTATATCTTTAAATTGAATTTTTCCTGGGAAATTGATTTTTAGCTATCATTTTTAAGGTAAAATTACAAAAATAACAAGATAATTTTTTGATATTTTTGAAATAAAATTATGTACTCCAGTTCAATTTTGTAATGATGTTAATTATATATTTTTTGAATTAATATATTAATAAATACAAAATACTGATGAAGGATTTAATTAGTTTTGAAGTAAAAAATACTCCTTCAACATTTTTACAAAATTTGCAATATTCAAATTCAAATCAAACGAAATGGAAACCGAATCAAATATAATTATGCATTTTGTGACAGGTTCATGAAGTTCATAGTTAGTTATTATAGGGACCCTCCTAGTGCTGTTAAAATATGAGTCATTAAATTATAATTATAAATGGAATTTAAATCAAAATTTTACATTTTTAACTAACTATCCTAATTATTATATTACTGTGCTTATGTTAAATAACTATATAACGTTGATTTAAAATGAAAAATCTCTTAATATCCTACTTACTTTAAATTATATTTGCCTTTATGACGAAAAACCCTTGTCATATTTAAGAAACAAATTATGAAAGTTTATTAATTTCACGAAATTTTTCTTTGATTAAATCATAAGTTTGTATATGTCAGGAAATAAATTATTTCGAAATGAACTTTTAAACGTTATGAAAATTCTATATAAATGAAAGTTATGTTACATTAAAAAATGATAAATATAATATATTAAAATAAATATTTTAAAATATTGAATGAAAACAATTAACGAAAATATATTATAAAACCTTTTAAATCTTATAAGACTAACTAAAATACCACAGATTAAAAGTTTAAACAATAATAATTATTACTTAATTATGAATATAATTTACTTCTGTCACAATTAAACAAATATTAACATCTGCTGAATAAATTTATTAGGTTCCCCAGTTTAACATAAGGGTGACATCGTCGTAAAATATATATAAATTTTAAATTTATTACATTATTAACCATTTATCTTATACGTTACCAACCTATATATTATTATTGTTCTTTATTGAACTTCTTATATTCAAATGACACCCTGACTTAGTGTATTCGGTAATATATAAGAATTTTACCCTCAAGTAATTAGTATAATGTGTTAACTAACAGACATTCTCTACACAACAACATCATATATACAAGAATCAGTAAGTAAGAAAAAGTATTTTATATAATTTGTCAAAAAATTATTAATGCAAAACTTTGTTCCCGGATATTACAACGAAAATAATGGAAAATGGAAAATCCGATTGGTAATTATATCGAAGGAAAATACATAAAATAACAAAAAAAATAAAAAAAAATTGTAATATCCAGAAGCAAAATTATCTGATTGTAATTTATATACGCATACGACATGAATACGATTTGAATTAAAAATTTAATATGTTTAAATTTTTTAATATTTTTCTTTCTAATTTTTTATAAAAATTGTCACATATGAGTTTATAGTTGGTTGGTTAAGGTGGCGAGTCCCAGCAACTTTCCCGGCGAGTCCAATTAGCGCATATGCACCGTTTTGTTACCACTCATACTCATGAAACCGGCTTGGTTACGCGGTGAAAAAGGGTTCAGATCCACCTCGTGTTATTCAAGAAGCGTACCGTGTCTCTGGGCTGTTTCGTGGCTATGTCGTTAAGATCGTTAAGGAATGGACTGCCGAAAGACTTGTGCCTGGCTCTGGCCAGCGCAGGGCACTTGCAATATGTAAATGAAGTATGAGTTTATAGTACAATAAATTTTAAGTTTGTTTTAAAAAATATATTAAATTTGAAATTTTCTTAAATGATTAACAATTAAATAACTTTTCCAATGAAATTTTTAATTTTTATTATGACGTTTCCAGAACGTTGAAATTTAACACTTTCGAATCTTAATCAATTTATGCAAAATTTATTAGAAATACATTATTTTTCTGTTAACGTGCATGTTAATGATGACTTTCAAGGCTATAAGGGTAGTTTATATGTATATCGTTGATCTATAATAACGTCACATTAATTATGACATTATTATTTTTCAAAAGTCTAATAATGACATAAACTATCGATTTATAGTGCCACAATTGGTTCTTATTGTTATAAGAAAGGTTGATTAATTTAAATATTTAATCTGTTAAAATAAGGATTGGTTTCAATCAAACCAAAAACATAATCAAAGAAGTATTGGTCATTATTTTTGACAATATTCTTAACTTACCTATACTTCTTATAGTTTTAATTAACAATTATTTTTCCAATTTTTGTAGTTTTAATTTTGTAAATTAATTTCTTCGAACATTCGATATATCGAAATTTTGTTTGTAAATCCTGTTTCTATTTGAAAATATGAATTTTTATACATTGTTGTACTTTAACTATTACTAAATATTTTATATATGTACACACATAAGCTTTTACTTAAATGAAATATTTGGTGACATGACATAAGGCCATTATGGCATTATGTTTCACTGAAATGAGTTATTTAATTTTAATAAATTGAAAATATTATGGAACTTTCTGTTATCGGATGATATTTATTTCTCTTTTCTCGATATGTACTCAAAAATGAAGAAGCATAATACTGATGTATTTATTTGACATGAAACCGACATCAGTACAAATAGTGTAAAAAATATTCATACAAATGCTGTTTGTTATGCCCACGCCGTAATTTTTGTAAAATACGCAAGTAAAAGCCATTATGGCCTTATGTCGTATGGCGTTATGTCATGTCACCGAAATATTTACATGATATGGTAAAAGTGACAGCATTCTTTATTTCACAACCCAAAGAATAATTAATAAAACTTTTTCATAAATTTATGGCAAGAAATCTTATTCATAATCATATTACATATTTTCTTTTTTTTTTTAACACATTAATAGTTAAATGTAACATAAAAGCATACATATGAATCTCGTTATACATATAGATATAGATACATAATACTCAAGAAATTCTCTTTATACGATTTTGTATTGTAAATTTATGTTTAAATATGTAACATACGTACGGCCTTTAATACAAAATGGTATAATAAACTTTTATTTTGGGACTATTCTAACATAAATATCAGCCTTTTTTAATTCATAAGAAAATTTATCATATAAATTTATTAAATCTTTCTTCAAATATTTATATATAAATAAAAATTTGGAACAAGTAGTGTCAGCATGAAATCTTAGAAAAGATAAAAGTTAATTCTGGAGAAAATGTAATTAATTTTTGTTAAAGCTATGTAAACAAATTTAAGAAGTCTAAAATTTTAACAAAAATAATATAATTTAGAGTGTTATTCATTTTCTTTCAGATTCTGTAAAAGGGCTTTTTAAATATTGTTTTTTCTTACAAAATCAGTGCTTTTCATAACCAAGAGTAATAGGAATAGCGTTCACACTACAGACTACACAAAAGTTTTACACTATCTGAAACATTTAATAAAAAATGTGCATTTACACTATTTATTGATGAAACATTTAAATTTGCGGCATTCACTACATCAACTCAATATCTTCTAATAAATATTTGAAAATTATTTTCGTTTAAAGTGTGATTTATAACACAAGTAACCCACTATAGCTGAAATATAAGAATGACTTAAGTAATTTCAAATCTACCCGATATATTTATTATTTTCAAGTTCATTTTAAACAACATTCTTATGAATTGGGTATTTTATTTTTCATCTATTCAACAATTTCAGCATTAAATTCGCTTAATCTAATTAATGATGATACAAAATTTCTATCATTATTTAAAATTAATAACTTTGATTCAATCATTCAATTATCACCACATATAAATGATAGTAATTTTCTATACGCTAAAATTTACATTAATTATAATAAATTACGAGTTTATTAAGATTTTCGGACTGAATTAAATTAAATTCCAATATAATAATATGTACATATAAATATAAACTTTAATATGAATATATAAATAAAATAAATTATTGATAATTCTTTATATAAATATGGCAACAGTTCGTTTATAACCTTATAAATTTAAATATTTATCTTTATGTATGGTAAACCCTTGAAGCTCAAATTTAACCCTCCAAACTGAAAATCCTATAAATTCTATAAGTTATGACAAAATTATATTGATTTGTGGCAGATATGCTTTTATAAATGATGGCAACAAAATATATAAATAAATTTCAAACATTTTATATACAGAAACCTTTAAAATTTAATATTATAGCTTGTTATTTTATTGGAATGGGTATAAAATGGTGAGCCACTAATGTAATTACGACACCTTCGTCAATTTGATTTATTTATCTGGTTTTTCAGATGATTTATTGTATTTAAGTAATTTTAGGTGAATTTAATGTTTTCAATTGGTTATTATATATAAAATTCCTTTTTAATGAAAATAAATTTAAATTATAAGAAAAATTTATTAGATATTTTGAAGGTTTAGCTCGTTTAAAACTAAATAAAGTTAGTTCCTTTATTTTTTTTTCTTAATTTGAAAATATAATTGAATTTTCATATTTATTTATATAAAATATTATTTGACTATGGTTAAACACAAAAAAAAAATATATATTTATATTTAATCGAAGGTGAAATTTTTTGATTAAAGTGCTCAAAAAGCTTTAATTTTCGATTAAATTTTATAGCTACTCGTACATCTAAACCACTCTGATACTGGGATATTTGGTATAATGGTGTACCTATTAAATCGGGACAACTAATAACCAAAACTAGTGTCCTATTTTTATAACCAAATATGTATTGGATATGATCCTTATGGTTATGGTGCTTGCAAATTGTTAATTTTTTTTTTTAAATCTACAAAATTTACAAGTAAAGAAGGTTTGTAATTACAAAATATATTAAAAATAATCTAAATTTTATTAATTTTGAACAAGTTTTAGAAGCGCCTTCATAAAAATATTAATTATTTTGCTCTGTATTCATCACAGTTATAATAATCCACTAATTATATCCAGGTCTCACGAGAGAAGTATCACGAGTAATACGTGCTATTCTGAAATAAGGTCCCCGGTTCAACTCAGACCAACGCATTGGTGTTCTTAGTTGACTTAGTTTTAAATGGGTACCAATAAATAAAATTATATGTGATTATAAAAAAACTGGCAATTTGCTGACAACAAATGTTTCTCTTCAGCGGATCATTTCAGTTTAAAAAAATGTATCGCGGGAGCATATAAAATATTACGACATACGAACGGACAAAATGAAATTAATATGAACTATATTAAAAATTTATTCGTAAATATGCTCGTAACAAAAACCTTTTAACATTTACATTGATTGTGTCATAAAATATAATGGAAATAAAAAAAGGATACTTAAATTTTTATGAATTTTTTTGTATAACAACTTATTTTTATTTTGATATGAGTTTTTATTATATTATACATATTTGCATGGGTTAAAAAAACCACTAAAAAACATTTTTCGCATTTCCAAAAAAATAAAAAAGCCAAAATAATAATCTAAAAAACAACAACGAAAAAAAAAACAAGAACACAGGAACCAGAAAAAATAAGGATATCATTTGATTATTATTTACGACACTAAATTGAATTTGTATCAGGTGATCATGCAGAATAAATGGACACCATAAAATAAAATTTATTTCATAAATTTCTATATCTATACATAAATGAGTGTTTCGTCGGCTGGAGATTTTAATGGGATGGCAATGCTTTTTATTGACTTTTATTATAATTTTGTTATATAATATGTAATTTTTTTTGCGATATTGTTTATCACTAATTCTACATAAATTTTATGTTGTAAACATGCGGTGAAATAATTTCGGAATTTTCTTGGGAAAATTATTATCACTCAGTTTTTATATTTGCGATATATAAAAAAAAGAGTTTTCTTTCGATAAAACACAAAAAATATGATTTATATAGAAATGAATTACAATTAAGGAAAATATTATTAATAAATGTATTATTTACCAAAAGAATTTAATTCAAAATCAAATTATAATTTAAATTTTATATGAAAATTTTTATATACATTTTATTTATAGTTTTATTTTATTCTTCGGAAATTTTAATTTTAAAATCGTTGAAAGTTTTGTTTAAAAGTTGATAATTTAATAATCTGTGTAAAATTTGTTATTTATAGTTTGTATAAATTTTAGATGATTAAAAGAGAAACTAGATACTTAAATTGGTTTCTACATAAATTCATGTTCATGTTATTTTAAATACATAATATTGATTGTAAACTATCATAAGATTATTTTGTACAACTATAATGGATTTCTTGTAATTGAAAAGAATCAAACGGATCTACTAGCAAAAATCATTGTAAGGAGCTTCACCGAGTTGCAGTATGATTCCAGGTTATAAAAAAGGAAAAAAATAAACTTTTTATTACTCGTGTATGGATTCAATAAATCTGCTTAAAGTTAGTTATACGCTACAAATAGACATAATGTAAGAATCATGATTGGTATTATGACAGGAGAATGTAACATGGCTAAAATGGCTAAGATGCAATATAATTCTATCAAGGATTGCAGTAGTATAGAAGTTACTGATAGAATGGTTCAGGTGATTTTAAAACCAAGCAAACGGTTTGACAGCAGAACCACATTGAAATAGCCGGACCTGGCTGGTTAAGTATATATTCGATTAAAAAATATTTGACACATAATTAAAATGTTTGGTCTAGTAAGTGTTTGTTTATAATTAATATTCGAAAGTAAGAAAGATTTTAGGATTATCTTAGAAATATTTGAATATTTAAATTTTAAAAATTTTAAATTTTTTTTATAGAAATTTGTAGTTCAAGATATTTCTGATATAAAGTCTAAAAAAAATAACCGAGAAAATTGTGAATACAAGTATAAAACTTATACACACCCTCTAAACAAAATTCTTGGGAATTTTCAAATAAAATTTGAAATATGAATATATTAAAAACATTCAATAAATTGTTATTTTTTTTTTTGGTTTCGTCTGTAATATTATATTTTTATGTCTACAAGTATTAAAATTTGAGAAATTTCATATTAGTAAACAGATGTTAAAACCAACAAAAAAAAATTCTATAAAAACCACGTGAAAAGTATGTCAAACAGTCACCAAACAATTTTATATAAATAGTAATAATGTTTGTTATAATGTGTTATGTGAATGTGCCTGTAGGCAACTGGTTTTAACCTAATTTATAACACTCAACATTTTAGTATTTTCATATAGAGAAAGAATATGTATTGCAAATGGACATCCAATAAGCTATGATGAAAAATGTTTTAAAAATGTTAATTTCATGGAAACTTTTTGTATAATAATAAATATTATAGTTTTTTGATTTAATAAAATTTAAATAAATATGCAAAGTAAAATTTATGATTCATGTATTCAAATATACATAAATATAATTATTAAATTTAAAAATAAATAAATATTATTTATAGTTTTCATATTATAATAATGAATTAATAGACATGTATAAATAAAAGCATAAACTTTAAAATTAAAATATGAATATACAGGGTAGGGCAAAAATTACTTTTTTATTTGACCAGATATTTAAGGGTGACTATTACGCAAAACATCTTCATTTAAACAAGACTGCGAAGTAGTGGGTATGTGCGCAATTTTATTTAACTTTACACTTCATTTTATAGTTTAAAGGTGATTCAAAAAACAAATGTCAAAAGTTACTTCTGGCTCATCCTGTATTTATTCAAATTTATATTAAATCACAAAATAAATATTTTGAATTTAAATCATAATACATAATAGATTTCAATGTTGCTCTTATTAATTTTAATAATCTATATTATCTACATATATTTATAATATAATTCGAAATGTTCAAATGTCTTTTTCAATTCAAATTAAACCATAAAATAGTTTTTGTATCTTTATGTAAATATTAATATTTATTCATATTCAATTAAATTTAACTAAATAGCGACAAAGATTGCAATTTCATTTTATATTTTACTTAGTATGTTTGCATTTTATTTTAAACTTTTACTATTTTACATATCATATATTACAAAATGGTGAATTATCCAAACGCTTTACTATTTCCTTTAATAGAAGGGAAAAAACTTTTTAAATTACAAATATTATAGTGCTCTTAAGGGCTTTTATACGCTTTATACGTTTTTATAATGAAATTGTTAAAAGGAAATTTCGAAATTATCATAAATGCTTATTAAAGTAAGTGTTATTTTTTTTTATGAAATTTAAGTAAATGTATAAGAAAATTGCATATTTTTATTTCACTTGGCTTGATATTCTGGTTATAGGATGTTTTTTTTTCAATTAAAACCTAACCCTTTTAGGTAACAAACACTCCGAAAAAAGTTCTTTGAATAAAGTAGAAAATTAAAAAGATTTTTTAAAATGAAGTTGAAGCTGCCAATCTAAATGAATTGTTCCAAATGAACGAATTTTATAAAACCGAAATGAACGAATTTCAATGAAAAATGTAAAATTGATATTTTCGATTATTTGTAGTTGAAATTTTTCTAAGTGATAGTAAATAAATGTTTGTTCGTGCTCAAAGATTGACAGCTTGATAGATGCTCAACGACTTGTCAATATTTTCTTCACCACTCCATCTCAAATCTTGGTATATTTTATAAATTTAATGGATGATATGAATTTCACTGTATGTTATGACCTTGTATTTTGAGTTTATAAAATTATACAACTGTGCTGCCTTATAATAAGGCAGCACAGTTGGTCTGTATCAAAGCTCCAATTGATACAAAATACAATTTAAAAATTATCATTGCTTTGAATTATTCACTTCCAATATTTTAACCAGCAATTTGACATAATTGAAAATATAAAAACACTTATAATTTCAACTTTATCTTGTTAATTTTGTTCAAAAGTTGTTAAAGTATTTTTCAGTACTTTCAAAACTAATGTCTTAAAATTATATTTCATTTCCGAATATTAATTTAAAAAAAATTATTCAACAAATTCTTCATTGTGCTATGAATAATAAATTTTATTATTGTCTAAATCTAACCAAACGACCAACCATTTTCATAATTTACGATTTGCAAAAATGTAAATATCCTTCCACTGATGCATTTCTGTCTACAAGTCCACAATTTTCAATTTAATTATGTCGAATTTATTATTTCAAAAATATATATTTCATTTACAATTTACATTTTATATATATAATATTACAATATTAAATATTAATTCAATCTTTAGAATTATATTCAAAAAAAAAAAAATAAACCATTTCTGACTTGTGATAAATTTTTATTAGAAAATTAATTTCATAGAATTAATAAAAAAATTGTAAAAACTACAAAATTAGTTTTATCATTCATTTTGTATGATCTGGCCACAATTTTATAATTTTTTAATTGAAAATGATATTACACAGTCAGTAACTTAATATACACATGAATAATTTTAAAAGGATATTCTATAAAATATAGAGAGATATTTTATATATACTTAGTTATTATTATTTGAAAACTTAAAGTAGACTTCCTGAAATAAATATGGTAAAAAGGAACATGTCAAGCCACACTAACCACTAACTATAATCACAAAAAGTTTCGACCAATTTTCTGTGAATATCCTTAAGCAAAATATAGTAATTCACTGTACATTTATTGAGTTTCTACACATTTCTTAAAATTTATTTAAGGATAGCAATATAAAAAAAATGGTAAACTAAAAATATGGGAGGATGATGAATTTCGAAAGATGAAAAGATGAAAATGAATTCCTTTTCAAACTAATTTAAAGTTATTATAAGCAATAAATAAACACAAGTTAAAATTATTACGATTAGTACTATTTCTGACATTTAATATTATTTTCTTAAAAAAAAGAGTAAAGCTGAAGTACTTGTGCAGTAGTTTCTTATTAATGGGCTTTTTCTAGTACCAATAGTTGAATATCATAAATGATGCACTTCTAGTAAGATCAGTATAAACTAATACATTTATATATAAAAAAAAACATTATAGATCTAGATCAGAAAAGATTATATATCTAGACTAGACTATAGGTTTACTTTCCATCACGAACAAAATTTGTCAACAATTTACTCTAGAACAAATATTCTTCTATAAATATTATAAAATGTTTGAGATTTAGCGCTACAGATAAGATTTAAAATATTAAAAGCGAAGACTAAAGTGTAACATCAATAAAATCTCAAGGATAAAGATATTTTGGAGATCCAGCTCCTTTTTTATTTCTAAAATAAATTCTATTTTATTTTTTTCTTTAGTGTTGTTTCATATTTGCTAAATTGAATTATTTTTTTACTTCAGATAAATTCAGTTGTAAGTTTTTTCTTAAATAAATTTATTATTGGCAACATTAAATCTTTAAATTTCTGCTAACTTAGTCTAATATAAAATAATCGATCGTTTTCAACGCGCTAATTACTTAGGTTAGGAGGATACTTATTATTTTAAATAATAACGATTTGATGAAGTTTACAACAGACGCATGGACATCAAAGAGTTCACATAATGAATTTCTTGTTTCTCAAGAAAGCCCTAAAATGAAAGAAGATATTTCATGAATATTTTTTATGTTTACTATCATTATCCTTGAATACTTTCTGTTTGTTATCCTTAAGCAAAATTACGAGTATATACGATATAAATAAGGGTAAAATCTTGTTGCTAACCAATTATTTAGAAAAAAATTATATTGCAATAAACATTAAGATGAAAATTTATAGAAATTTTATAATAAAAAAAAACTAAATAACAATTTAATTTGGATTTCTATTTTATATACTATAAATTTTCCAATAACTTTTCAAGTGTAAAATTTTAACCATGCAATTAGTAAATTGTATGGCGAAATAAATTAATCAGTTTTTCAATTCTATAAATGATTTTTTATATTAGAAATTTAAAAGATTGATATAAATTAGTACAATTTTATTTGATGGAAAACGATTGATTGGTAAAATTATATACATATATACATTAATATCGTACTTGAAATACCAAAATATGGATATATGATTGTATCTATCTATATCATATCAATACTTTAGATAGATAAGAATAGTTTAGTGCCTAATGTCGCCCTGAATCCGTTTAAGTTATGCCTTCTTTCAAGATCAGTTCTTTTGAATAAACAATAATAACTATAGATCTTCAAGTAAGTTCGAGAATAGTTGAAGGATTAACTTTCTGTAGGTTATATTAGCCAAGTGAATAATCTTGTAATTTATTCTAAACTAAATAATAATAAGGTGAACTACTGTAAATTGTAGTGGCAATTGTAATACCATTCCAGTCCAGTCGTGGATGAAATGAATGTATTGAAGGGACTGTTAGTTTAAGGCCATGCTTAATTATATTAATATTTCATGCAACATTTCAATCTTATATTAAAATTCAGTTGCTGAAAAATGTACTTAAAAAATATTATGATATATTATTAAATTTTTTAAATATTTTCGAGAAAAAAGAATTAAATAAACTTCTTTAATGAAGAAAAACTAATGAAAAGATTTATTACAAAATTCCATATATTTTAAGTTAACAATAATAATTCTTAAAATGGAAGTTCATTAATTTAAAATATGTTTCGTTCTTCATTATTTGTAAATACATAACTGAAACTGACTATCATAATTATTTTAGCAATTTTTGTTTCCCTTGTTTTTCATTGTTATTTTTTTTTTCAAAATTCCTGAAAAATCAAATATAAGTAATACAAAAAAAAAAGATATTTAGTTTGAAAATCATTATTTCTTTTATATTTCCAGGTAAATTTTAGCTACTAAAATGAAAAAAAAAATCTGATTTATATCTTTTTGAAACATTTAAATGATGCAAAAGGAAAAAATATATAGAATACCAACAAAAAAAAAATCTGTTTAAAATTGAAAAGAAAAACGTAAAACATATAAATTTTCATCTCAAATAAAACTTAAGTAATTTTCCACATTCAAAGAAAAGTCCAAAGAAAAAAAAAAATATTTCCAAATTAAATTAGTCGTTATTTTAAATAAAATACTTTAAATTTCTGATTAAGAATCCTTTTATTAACACATTTATTTGGTGATTATTTTAATCAGAAAAGTTAGGGCATTTCCATATTTAAAGAACACTGTCGTAGTAAAAAAACGGATTCTTACACTTTAGAAATAGTTTTAATGATAACCAATTTGGTTTTCTGTTCTGAATACTTTGAATATATAAACATTTGAATATTGGCGATCAAACACTTACATCAATATTATTCTGTGATCCTGAAACCAGATTTAAAGATTTTTTATAAGAATTTATTCACCTAACATTTATAATAATTTTATCTAAAGAAGATTCAAATTTAATGTTGCCAATAATAAATTTATTTACGAAAAAACTTACAACTGAATTTATTGAAATTATAACTGAATCATATTTATTTAAACCGGAAATGATTCCTTTTAAAGAGGAATTTAAAAAAAAATATGAAATGAATTATTAATAACGAGTGCATGATTTTTTCAGGAATATTAAAAGTTCGTCATATGCTCACATAATTTGAAACATATTATGCGGAATGTTTATAGTTTAAAGTTTTTTTTTATATGTATATGAACCAAGAAGGATATCTATTAAATTTGATTCATTCAATATTTCAAATTTATATTCTAAAACTTTAATCAAATTATAAATGTAGTTTATATTTGAAGTTTTATGATTTATAAATTTGCACTATTGAATAGTGTAAACAAAAGTGGTTTTAAAAAATGTGAACTATAATCATTAATATAGTGAGTTCAGTTTGTTGTAGTATAGATATAACTGATATATAATTTCGGTGGACTTTTATAGGAAGTTTGTATTAATTGAAAACTATCGGAAATATCGATACAAACTGAACTGAACCGGAACTTCATTACAAAATTTCTTATAGATACTGAGTGCTATATTCAGATCCAGTTTTTTCCCGACTGAAACATAATAAAAAATGTCAATATTTAAACTGTAAATTGTCTATTGCTCGGAAATATTAATGGACTATACTGAGAAATCATATTTTTTTTGGCAGCCTATAATATTATAAGTAAATAATCAACTTCATAAGAAAATTGTAGATTATTTTATTTATATACATAGATTCGTGTCATGAATAAATTGGGTTAAAAGAATTTTTACCCACAGGCCAAACGTTGGTTTATGATTACTGTCGTTATGCATCTTCACAAAAACAAACTATAATTAACTAACTTGAATTTATTGTAATATTTTTAATTGTAATATTTTATTCTTTTTCAAAGACATTTCCATCAATTTATTATACATTTTCCTTTAAAATATTAAATTAATTAAAATCGGTAAATTATCATAAATAATCAAAAGTGTCACCTCTGACAAAGATCTCTGTGTCATACCAACGTTAATAAAATATTTATACAAATCATCTGTGATGTAATGCATTAAATATTTATAATTTTTAGCACTTCAAAAAAATTTAAATAAAAAATATAAATTTCATATTTATTTACATAATAAGTATTAATAAAATTACTTTTAAATGTAATATTTTTGTATAAACATTTTTTTTTCCAGGGTTGCGATAACCTCAATTTGACACCCTCAGTTTTGCAGTTGCAGTGACTTATAAAAAGCGAGGATTATATAACCAGCTATTTATCTGCGACTATTCTAGCTTTAATTTAAGACAGATAGTAGCATAAATCTTGTGTGATAGACAAAATGTTACGGTTGTAAACAATTATGTTATAATCTTCTTTACAGCCGTGATTAGAATTGGGGCTATTCTATAATGGCCATGGTTCTCCTGAATTTTTTGTAGCTGTTAAAGAATAGCAATAAGGTTTACATAGTAATCTTTTTATGGCTATTATACCTTAAAATTTGTGATTAAATTTTCTTCGGTTAAATAATATTATATATTTTATGGAAGATAACAATTTTATTTACAGATATTTTAACAAATGTCATAGTTAAAAATTGTTTTGACAGCCGTAATCGTCACAAAAAGGGGATATATTTATAATATTTATGAATCGCAGATATTAATAAACACAATGCGGAGTAGTGGCATCAAACTGATAGTAGTTCTTGCTGCAGAAATGTTAGTTTAAAAATTTTGAGATATTATGATAGTTACAACAAACTTGAACTCGTCTAAGAGATCCATAAAACAGATGTAGTAGCTTGAATTGGATGTCGTACTTCGTACAGTAAATCCTAATTTCATTTTGACAAAATCAATTTAATTTATATTTATAATAAATAAATTTAAAATATTTTTCATACACTAAATACAAATTCTATATGAAATCAATTATTCTCACTCCGAAACACTAATGAAGATGAAAAATAAAAAAACTGAAGTTCTATTTAAATTTTTGGTTCATTGTAATATAAATGATACCACAAAATTGCCTGACAAAATACTTAAATTATTCATCAAAAATCTTAATTTTCATTGTCCCCAAAAAATATAAATGGGAATTTTTCAAAACTGGTAAATATTAACAGTATATAATAATAAAAAGATTTTTTTATTTTATCGTTATACTCTTTAAATAATAACATGTCCTAGATTTTTCCCTTTAATTTCTATAACTATACCAGAAAAATTGGCAGAGATATCAGCTGCTGACTGAGATAAACATGACCTATTTTTGTATATTTTTATAAACCACTACTAAAGAATATATTTTTAAGAGTATTATTTATAAAATCAAAACAAAAAAGCATAAAAATTGTCAAAATCAAAATTGGCGTTTAGTAAATTTTGTAAGTATTAACGAATAAAGACAAAAATATTGAGGACCAACTATCGACTATCAAGGTAATAAAGCTTGCACCTACCGACTATCGTACATAATTTAAATAAATAACAAGATTTTCGTCGATTTTACAATATATTAATTTAAATTATAAAATTTAAACATTTTTAGTTTTTTGTCCTATATTGAAGGTAAATCTGCATCGACATGAAACTTCGGAGTGAATCTTTTAACTTCAACTTGAACAAAAAACTTGACAGAACTGTGGCAAACTTATACAATATTTTGAAACCTATTTTAAATATATTAAAATGAATTTTTAAAATATTTTATTACTATACTTTCTGCAATATGGCTGAAAATTGATTTCCATTTCCAATATGTTAAACATTTAAAAAAAAAATCAAATTAATATACAATTCACAAATAAATTTCAATTTTAATTATATCATGTTAACAAACCCCTAATATAGCATATAGATATTTTATTCTTATGTAACATTTTATATATTTCTGTATATTATATAAAAATGTCTATTTACATTAAATTGTATTTTTCGTAAATTTGGAAGATTGTATGCTCTTGTTCTTTTCTGATTATTTTTGTTCAAATAATTTGTTAACCATTGTTTTTTTTTATGACTTTTCACGTCGTCGAGCAATACCATACCAATACTAATTTTAAAAATTGTCAAAAGTGCCAGAATATTAAATGAAAAAGATTTTTTTTTTTGAATTTTTGTATTTTTCAATAGAAAATAAAGGATCATCATGAGGACTATGGAAAAGTGTATAGAAAAAGAAAAGAAATATTAATTTATCATAATCAGAATTATTACGAAATTAAAGGAGACAAATTTTTGGTAGGAGTTGATAAAATATGTCATAATTTACAGAATAAAAGATTATATAAGGATTTGATGACACAGATTATTATTAGCTAATTATTATTTTTTTTGTTATCTAATGAATAGCCAAAAATATATTTTTTTTTATTATTTTTTCAGTTGATACATTTTTTTTACATATTTTCTGCGAATTATAAATGTTTTTCAATTGAAGAATAATCGATATTGGTACATCCAAAGCAATCAATGCGAAATGAACTTAAAATAATTCTAAGATTACATCTCACCAGTTCTTGGAGTTTTGTACATGTTCAGTTGTTCTTTAACCGATCAAAAATTCTTCATCCTTCGAGTTTACCAATTCAACCACGTGAATATTCTTGTAATATCTTGTAATGCTATTGTACTTATTTCCATGTTTTTCTTCCACATAACAGAATTGACTTTACAAATGCATTGAATATGATGTGTTTAGTACACTATGATATTTTTGGTATTATTCACAATGGGCTGATTACTGGCCCACCTTACCTTGTTGAGTATGGTGTCTGAGTCTGTTTTCTGTTGAGCATTGTTGTCTATAATAATTTAAATGATAATCATTTCTTATAAAATTATAATTGGAAACTAAATTAAATAATTTTTGAATATCTTCCAAAGAAATGACTATAAAATATTTATTTTGAACATTCGTAAATTTCAACGAATTTCACAAAAGTCAATAAGCAGTTGCGACACTTCCATTTATAAAATTACAATAATGTTTGAATATGCAAAACAAACAAAGTTAGTCGATATTTTCAATAAGTTATCATCAGACATTAGTGTTGTCTCTTTTATTAAGATTTTTGGAAAATAAAAGAAATATAAAATATGCATAAATTGTGTAATGACATATTTTCTGACCGTCGTATATGCAATAAAAACTTGTTAATCTTTTGAAGTGAATAGACTATTTCGATTGATGAAACATTTATTTTGTTATGCCATTAAATAGCAACTCTATTCATTTATGTATATATATTTAATTGTATGAGAATTTAATTTATTTTCGCTTTTTGTACTATACATTTTTCATTACTTAATAAATCTTTCGATATAAATATGTACATAAAATTGATTCTTTCAGCCGTCACGACTATGTACAGGATGTTTAATTAGTAAAAACTGTCAATATAGAAAATATAATAATTAAAAGCTAAATTTTATAAAATGTAAATTAATATCTGTTTACATGGTAACCGCGGACCACGCCATCACAGGACACGCAATTCTACAGGATCATACTTTTAAAATAAGACCATTGAACATTTTTCACAATGAAACTATCGAACATTTTATGTTATTTTTTATGTTATTGTATACCTGGTCATGCATCTGCATAATAAATAATTTGGTTACTACTTCAAAAATGAACTTCCCAATCAATTCTAAATTTTGGCAGTAAGATAACATGGCTTAATATTTCACGTTTTCCACTCTGACTACATTCAAACAAACTCTTAAATTTCTTTTATGTTTTTTTGTTGCAATATGTATTCATTTATTGTTAATTTATACAAACATCTATATGTATATGTATATGTTATGTTAAAGAATTTCATTTTGCGCTACCATATATACAGTAGAATTTAATGAATATGAAAAAAAAATCTCATTTCCTGAAATATCCTGTTAAAGGCCATGGTCATTGGTAAATATTTTGTATGGGTCTTTGCGTGTCGTGTATTATATATATAAATAATCATATAAACGGAAAATTTTATATATGAATATTTGAATATATGTATATATGTATATAAACATTATGTTTTATGTAACATTAGTAATATGATCTTGAATGAGTATTTTTCTTATCATCAGAATTAGAAGTAATAAAATTTGCTTAATGACCTGTAAAATTAATGGTATAAAAATCCTTTTATATGGTTTTTATTTTGCTAAAAACATATTGTATATATATATATATATATATGTATGTAATATATTTTATGTTCTTTGTTCTATGTTCTATGTTACAAAAAGGTTATATATATTATGTTGGCTATTATATGTTATATTTGATGAATTTTCATTCATACTTTAGTAAATTTATATATAATTGAATTGAAATTGTATAGTTTTATAAGAACATTTAATATAGACATTTATTGTATATTACATTGATTGTTGAAAATCAATTTTCTTCGTGTCAACAAAATTGATGGTTGAATTTTTTTATTATTATTATTATTATTATTATTGCTATATATTTTATATTCTTCTTTTTGTCGTAACGGATCAATGATTTAGAAAATGTGAAATTAATTAATGAAAATATTTGTTTTTTATTTGACTTTAAAAATATTGATTTATTAAAGAAGAACTTTTAGATTTTCAAATATAACGAATTGTAATTCTTAAGAGCCTTTTGTGATTCAAAACCTAAGAAAATGTATAACCTTTTTAATAAAATTTTGTAGATTATATAAATGATCTTACAGAAATAAATTCAAGAAAAACGTATTTGTAAAATTATAATTTTATTTGACCATATTATTTTGGATACAACACTTCATATTCCATTCAAATTATCTAGAAACTTTTAAGAAACGTTATATGAATACTATAGTTAATAATACTTAAATTGAATTAGGACTTGTCAAATATTTACCGAAAAATACTCATAAGTTTCAGTGGTTATTAAGTGATGAATATGTGTAATACTTATTTATGAACTTGTCACATTTATAAGTAAATTAAAAAAGTTTAAAAGTTTATAAGTTTTGTTCGTTCCAGAGCGTAAAATATAGTAAAAATTAATGAAAAGTTTTACACAACTGCAACAAATTAAAATATTATTAATGATATTGTTTCCTTGATTGCGAAACTAATATAAGAAGATTTAACAAGTTACTTTTATTTGTGATGGTAAAAGTAGTTTAATAAAAATAATGTATGACTTTTATATATTACAGTACAGTTAAACTTGAAAAATTAGTAAATGTAAGTCAAATATTTTCTAGTTCTTTCCCTAGGGTAGGAGTACGAACAAATACTTTGGCTAACTTATTTTAAATAATATTAAATATAAATTATTTTTGTAATTAGTACTTAATATTAAAACTACTAGGATGCATAAGAAGAATAAATAATTAACACTAAAAATTTTCGATTCTTTTCTAAATAATTAATAATTTTCCCTTTTACCTTTAAATAAAATATTTTTTTTAATTATGATTGTATTTTTTTTTTTTTATGAAATAAAGGACTCATGTTGATATACCCAAAATGCGGTAATACTCCAATAAATTTACATAAAAAATTATAAAATATTTATATAATTTTTTTTTTTTCGTTTTGTAATTAGTAAACCCAAAAAATGTATATAGCTAGTACATAAAAAAGAAACTTTTATTACCCTAAATAAAATATATAATTTTATATAAAATATTATATTTTAAAATTCTTTTTTAAGTGATGTCCGTAATTTTTGCGGAAAATACAAAATAAATCCTTTTTTTTTAATATCTTAAGTATCTTTTAAAAGCTATTAGTGTCAAGGCTTTCTTTTAAGAATGGAAAATATACAGAAAGGATTAAAAATATATTCTACTTTTAATTAAATTGATTTAGGTTTTATATTGAGAAATTTTATTGTACTTTTTTGGTAAGGATATTGATACTATATTTTAGTATTTCCGAATGTAATTAGATTTTATATTAGAAAATAAAATAAACAGCCAACCAAAACATAATAATTTTAGTAGCAATTTTAACCGAAAGAATATATATTTTATTGAATTATTAAGAACACGAAATTTGTTTGTCAAGGGAATAAAGAAATCGATATAAAATAATTTCATTTGTGATATAGTTAATCGCATTTAAGATCACATAGGTCACATTCCTTGGAACTTAGAATAAAGTATATGTAATTAAATTTAGTATCATTTATGTTTTACATAAATATTTCAGTTTATTTATGTATATATATAATGAAAATAGCTGATGTACTTGTATGGAAAATGGAAATTTTTGATATTCTAGTCTATAAGTTTACTAATCAAAAAGTTCCTGACAGCATAACACACACTAAAGTCTATATAAATTTGATTCCAACTCATCAAGTCCTTTAATTTGATAATTCACATTCCTAAGTTTAAGCAACTATTTTTTAACACCTTTAAGTTCCTTAATTTAGGCCAGTTGATTAGAGGATCCACAAAATACAAATTTATGGGTGACCGTCGAATTATACTTCTATATTGCAAATATCGTCTAGAAGTTAGGTTTCTTTTGCTGTCAAACATATAAATTTTCAGTATCGTTAATGTATAGATTATTAATTCGGATTTCCAATAATGACCTAAATACAAATTTTATCGAATAGATCAAATATATTTGCCTCGTTTAGTAAAATTCCAAATTAAATAAATTCTGTATAATATAAAATTAACTTAAATATAAATTTCAAAATAAAATTTTTCATTATCTTCTAAATTTTTACGAAATCCATGAACTTTAAAGTTTTAAAATACTTTTGTTTGCCAAAAAAAAAAAAAATACAAAAACATTAAAATATTGTAAACATTTGAAATTGGCTTTCTGATATTGATATATACTTAAATACTCTAAGTATATACTCTAATACTCTAATTTTAATTCTGTAAAAGAAAAAAAAAACTTAAGTTATACGAATAGTTTTATATAAATTATTACTTATAACAGCATTGGCACTGTTAAAGATATTTTTGCAAATAGCGAGTTATCAAGAATTCAATAGAACATGATAAAACATGGATAATCTATAGAAAATTTCAGTCTATACTAAAAATTAAGACTTAAATTTTGACTATTAACATTAATTTATATCCTGACATAATTAAATATTTATAAATTACTTAAATTACAGAAATATTGTACTTCGAGTAACACTAAATTAATGTAATAAATATTGGTAATAAAATCAAATTTCCATTTAAATGATTTAAAATGCTATTACATCTTATAACTTTTTAAAATTATCGTATAATAATTTAATTTATATACTCGAATATTCTTAATGTAATGATTTATTTTTCAAAGTATATAATATTTAATTCATTAACCGCCAATAGATTTTATATTTTATTTGAATAATTATGAAAATCTTTTGAAAATTTTTACCAGCTGGTGCCTAATAATAATAATTGTTAAATTAAATTAATGAATGTCACTAAATAATCATTAAAAAATAATTTCAATATAACAAAATTTCCTATAATTTTATTATAAGGAGGTACAAGAAACAATAATAAAATTATATTTATGTACCTCTTTTATATTTAGTGGAACAAATGTAGTAAATTTTACCAGTTCAATTTTTTTATTTTGGATCATTTTTATTATTACAGCTTTCTCTGTGTAGCAATAATTATGAACAACAGCCGCCCCCGCCTATTTCTTTAATTAGTTCTTGACATGAAAATTATTATATAACTGAAATTTCGTGACCTGCCAAACATATTTAAACCCAATAAAAAAGTTGTTTTTATCCTGAAGTCGTCTATAATTACAATTTGAACTTTGAATAAAATTAAGAATTATAATAAAGATTTCCATTTTTTTTCGAGGGTTTTCTTTTATTGTTGATGTTATGCCATTTCATAATGAATTTCACCACCTGTACAAATCGTTAAAAAAATGTTTTTTCTTCTTTGTTATAATAAAAATTAATAATTTAATCACAAAAAATTAGATAATGAAAAAAATTACTAATTCATATAAATTGTATTTATAGATCAATGTTAAATGTGTAGATACAGATTTATGGAAGTATATTCTACTCTCTGTAGAGTTAGACTGAATTAATTATATTAGCCTATCGAAATTATTTCACAGTCAATCTATCGCAATATTCATAGTTAGTTTTAAATTTGAAATTGGTAATAATTAAGTTCAAATTGCTGATTGTGTATTACAAGAAAAGCTAGTTTATTAATAACATTTTTTATTCGTTGGTAGTTGCAGAGAAAACTTAAATTGAGTCACCTATACTATCCAGGACAGCATTGACATTTCCTTATCTGTAATTTGAGCATTGATTTCAAAATATGTTGTTATTAAACGATTTTTAATTTTGAGCATTAAACTTGAATCATTTTATCCAGAAACAAATTCCAAGTTATCCAGAAATAATTTTTCTGAATCTGGAAGAACAATCTGTCATCAATCATAAAGATTAACTCTAATATTCATAAATTCAAAATTTAATTACTTAGAGTTTATGCTGATTTATCTAAATTTGAAATTGTTTTATTTATGATTTTGTTTAGTTCTCAATTTTAACTAGAAATTTATATTATAATTAATGACGTATAAGTATTGTTGAAAATAACTAAATAAAAAGTTATAATTACAATATGGTTCGTAATTTTTAATTAGTACAATTTCATCATCTTGTTCAGAATCTTAAATATAATTGGACGATGAATGTACTAATTAAAAGTTTATTAATATTTAAAAATATTGCATTACTAATTAATTATTTATATAAGTCGATATAAATATGAAATTATAAAAATATAATCGAAATGTGTATGGTTCAAATTAAAATATATTATGCTCCTATCGTATATCCTGATAATTATTCGTAAAAGTTATTTGACTTGTAAGCCTTTCAAACCATAATAAATTATATCTTCTTCTTCTTATAAATGTTTCAAAACTTTATTTTTTGAAAATTGTATAACTAAAGTTTGGTGGGATTATGGTAATGAACTATAACAAAGACTTCTGAATCGTTCCTCTTATGTGGCAATAAAAAATAAGTTTATAAACGTCATTTCTTTCCTATCTATTACTACATATTGCCAGTAGAATTACACTGTAAGATTTGAGCATTTGACAATTATTATTTAGAAAATATTTAACATAATAAAGAAATGATATTATTTGCAATTAAATAATAAAAAATATATAAATAAATTAAAATTTGTTAGTATTTGTTAGGTTATAAAGCTAAAATATTACAAAAATGAAACCGTCAACAAGAAACTATATCTCATAAGAAAGAAATCAAACACTAAAAGCTGAATTACAATAAACTTAAACAAATGTTACCAAAAGTTTCTATCAACAAAAAGTTTTTTGCAAAGAAAATCTTCGGTAAGAACATAATTATTACGGACACATTGTCAGTTGTCAAAATTGTACAATTGACTTTCGTTAAGTTCTTGTAAATGTTTTTAAAGAATAATTCCATTCATTGTATTTCGGATATTCAGACATAAAATATAATTTATAATATTTCAATAACAGCCTTTTTATTATGCAATTTTAATGAAAATCTCAATAACATAATTAAAAATCGAAACTTTCTTTATGCAACTATTAACAACGAACAAGAAAATTACATTTCCATTTTTGATTTGTAAAAAAAAAAACTTTATTTAATGGCATTGGCATATAGAAAACTCTGAACCGTACCAGAAATAAAAACTTTTGTTGGGGTTTTTCTTCCATTTATTATAAATATCATAACCAGGTAAATTTTCATCTTTGTAATTTTGTGTTGTTAATATTATTTATATATAGACTAATAAAAACCCTTTTTATTGGTTCTTCAATTTAATTATGAAAAGGTAATATAATAAAAACAAATTATTTATTTTCCTCACCACTGCAGTCAAAATCAAATATTTCAAATTTGTTCTGCAGTATAAAATGAAAATAATATCTATGACTCCTTGTATATATCCTTATAATATTTGTGTGTGTTTTTTTTAGTTTTATATTATTTACAAGGACGATAAAAAGATTTTTAGCTTAAACTTTTGTAGAATTGAATTTCATTTTGGAATACCAGTATTTTACCAAACCTAATGAGCTGCTGCCATATATAAAATATATTTGTAAATATATACATAAATATATTGAATATACACGTATAAGTATAAATTTCTATGAAAGTTTTAAACAGCTCACTGAAGAGCCGTTACGAAGCATATTAAATGGCCATCAATTGAAAATGTTTTCACTTCCGAATATTCTTAAGGATATATAGATTTTTTTTATACTTTCCATATTTACCGGTATAAGAATTCTTCTTTATATTTTAGTAACAGGATGTGTTGACGTGACATGAACATGAAGACGAAACATGCTAAAATAAAAATCCGTGTTTCATATAATTTAGCTATGCCGCTGATTAGATCAATTGAATTCTGTCTGTCAGCATTGGTAATAAAAAAATGTACTTTATATAATTGGAATACGAGATTATAAATGTTGAGCTGAGAATCATGTTATCAGAGTTATAGTATTGTTATAGGTAAGATGAACCATAGATTTATTTTCTTAAGAATTTTTGAAAAGTTTTAATTATTTTTAAAGTGGAGGGAACTACTATACTAGCGGATCGATTTCTTAAACGCCAAATGTACTATCTAATTGTCGACTTTACAATGCATAATATGCATATTCTCATTGTTTAAATTTGCCATTGCACAACTTTAGTAATGCAGCATTCGTTGTGTAAATTTCACTGCATTTTCCTAATAATATTGACAATGCGTCTAAACAGGCCCAATAGTTTTCTTGATGAGTATCGCATAATCGAATAGAGGGTATCCAAATAAAGTTTTCGCGTAAAATTAAAGCATATCAAGGTTTGTTTTGGTGGTTTCCTTTGTAAAAGCTCATACTTTCACAAAGGACTTTAGATATTGCATCAACCAAAGTTTTTGAAATATAAAATGTGTAAACTATATGTATATAATTTCAATATAAATATGTATCGAAATGGACCCATTATAGGCCCATTTTCACACAATTGCCAAAATCGGCCAAATAAAAAGAAGAAATTGTTTGGTGTCATTTAAATTACGACTATACCATTAAGTAATTTAAAACTAGAATCCTCCCAACCGAAGTTTTTAACATTATTAAAGACTTTTCGATTAATATAACAGCTAAGATCCTAAATTCCTTAATATTCCGGTACCAGACAGATGAACAATTTATTTAGTATAGTTTTCATTATTCTCTTCGTATCTTCTTTTTGTATTTTTCGTCACATTTCATGACAGTGACACCCTATATTAAAGTTATTATAAATACAAAACGAAAACAGAAACAACAAAAAACCAAACATTACCAAAATCAAAATTGCCCTGGGATAAATTTCTGCAGATGCTGATTTTTTTCAATATTGTTGTGTATATAGTATAAATTTCTATATTAAATTATTCTATTACAATCCAGATTCAAATTCTAGAATTAAATTTGTAGAATATTAATGTTTTATATATACATATACAAAAAAAAAAAAAAACACTTACCAATATTAATTTTTTTTTTTTTTGTATAGAATAAGTTTAATTCTACCATTAAGAAAAGAAAAATGGTGGGTGCTAATTTTGAAGTTTTATGAATTGAGCACCAAGCAAACAAGGCACCATTAAAAACATAACAAAAATCTTTATTAATTTGTTATTTATATATAGAAATTTTCCTGCTAATATTCACAGATGTGAATATTTAACTAAATGTTGATATGTCAAGGTGTTAAATTGTAAATAATATTGTTAAAATGACAATTAATGTTTAAATAAATGTCGTTCAATTAAAAATAAAAATTATTTTAATTTTTTTATTTAATTATAATTGATTATGTGAGTCTCTATAACATTGATTTGTTATGTGTTGTTTTTTATTTAATCGAGAATATCTAATATAATTGAAAATAAATTTAATTTTAAATATACTATAGAAAAATTAATTATTTTTCTATTAGTTAAATATCGCGGGAAATATCATTAATTTTAAAAAAATCAATAAATATTTATTTAAATCTATCTAATTTTAAAGGTAATTGGCATAGCGAAATAATATAATTATTGTAACAAAAAAACCGTGGTAGAGCATTAAATTGTAGTGAACTATCGAATGTAATGAATTATATCAGGTTTTAATTCTGTATCAGACTGAGACATTGATGTCGTTTTAAGTTTACTGAGCTATAAATGAAAACATCATAGTAATAAGTGTTAAAAGACATTAGTTATTTAGTATGAAATCTTATTCAATCCCTAACTCAAACCCCATATTCCAGTTACCGAAAAAATCGAGACCATGACAAAGGAACCGATTATTTGTTTCTATCAGCGAAACTATAGTAATAAAGGGAGATATTGTTTACTATTTAAAAACTACTACAAGGAAGTATCTTTTATCCTTAAGTATGATTTCTTGCAGCTTGTTATAATTAAAAGTGTATTTCGTTACGAAGCATATATAAATAATTTTGGAATTATTCATATAAAATTAGTATATGTGCAAATAGCGCATCATTTGGTATTTTGTAATGATAGAAGCTTCTATAATGCAAAAACTAATGAAATTTATGAATTAGTTAGTACTCAAAACTATAAAAATATGCATTTAAAAATTAGTAATCTGATCATTAATTTTTGAGCTTATATTTAAAAATACCTAACACATATTATTTTTTTCCCAAATAATTCATTTTATTAAGTTTCTCAGCTTAATAATATGCCAACTAGTAAACATAGTTTAAACTAGTTAAATTTCAAAAATAAAATTTAAAAAATTTTCATTCAATATAGAAATAAAAACCTTTTTAAATAATTTGTAAGTAACAATAATGAATCATCAACCGTAGAAATACGTGACTGGTAGCCTCCATTTTTTAATTTATATATTTTTATTTTATCCAATTATGTTAATTCCTCCTGGTATAGATTTTCATCAAATAATTTAAATAATTTTTCAACTTCAATAGAGTTAATAAACAATATATCAAATTAATCCTTATATTTTTTTGTTATTTACCACAATAAAAAAAAAAGGATAAAAATAATTGGTGAAAAAAAACTGTTCATTATTGCCACAAGGATTTTGATATTTAATTCGATACCCCAGGATTATATGCAATCGAAAAAGCAATGAAATATTTCGATGAGATGGATTTGTTATGTTTTATTTCATTATTTTTCTTTAGTTAATAAATATATCGACTTTTTTTCATACTTTATGTTTTTTCTATGTTGAATTTTTTTTACATTTAAGTGGTGGCATCTTGATTGGTTGTAATGGACTTGAAAGTCGAAATAAATATTAACCAAATCAATTTTTCGATTGTGGTGATTGGAGGGTATAAAGTAATTTTTTAATTTTTTTCAAATATAAATAAAATTTGGGTTGCAGCTTTGCAGGTTAGTTTTGTGAATGTGAGTCCATAAAATTTGAGGTCGATTAGCTCAATGAGCCCCTATTAAATTTCTTAATTATATAAAATACATTGTTAACGTTTAAATTTGGTACACATTACCAAAAAATGTTTTTACAAAACACTGACATAATCTCTTTATATGAAAAATGGAAAGAAAAAGAACTGCTCTACCCCTAGGTTAGTAGTTTTTTGTAGTACAATATTTTATTATTTATGATTTATGATTTATGTTGCCTAACAGTTAATAAATCAATTCAACCAAATAACTTCTATGTTGTAATATTGAATTTAAACAATACGAGAAACTTAGTTGAATATAAATTATAATTTTATGTACATAAAAAACATATTTTTAATATAATAATTTATATTTTTTGAATGTTTTTTAAAAGTAGGTATAAACTCTGAAGTTGAAATATAATATATGAAAATCCATTAAATAAAGATCTAAAAAAACACTTAAAATAAAATGTTTGTGAGAATTATGATCTAATATTTATGAAATTTTTTTTGTAACATTTTTATTTTCAACTTTAATTTTACAATCCTTAATAATCTGACAGTTTGAAGATTAACTATGGATATAATTTATACCCTAAAACCATATTTAGTCAAATAATGAACATATTAATTTCAATTCTTAATTTCTTCCGCACATTTGTTTAAAGTATTTTAATAAATCTTCTTATAGATTTAGCATGACACCTTGTATTTAAATATTAATAATGAAATTAATAAATTCTTAAGTTACAATTATTCTTTAAACAAAATATTTATATTTTACGTAAATACTTGAGTAATCTCAGACTTTAGTGAATATTTTTTTTAAATAGATATACACGATTTTTGGCATTTGGCAAAACTAAAATTAAGCATTGGATGTTGAATGTGATAGTAGGAATAGGAATCCACAACTAATTCAATCACTCAGACCAGAATTAGGACTTATAGCACCCATGTAAAATTCTTAATTGTATAAATATTACGGTTGACTGAGTCGCTTGCCTTTGTGACCGAAACTTATAATTGTTTGCCAACTCTTAAATTCTGCTTCGCCAAGTTCATTCAAGAAGTAGGAAACATTTACAACTTAGGAATATGGATAGAGAAAGCGCTTAATCGTTTCGCATTAATCTCCACAAGCTCTACATATTTTACCTTGGTACGTCGTATTTTGAGGGCGTTATCTTGTCTTCACTAATGTTATCATAATTGAAATAACTTAAATAATAGTAGAATTTCTGAACATTTAAAAATTTAGCCTTTATTTTGTTATTAGCAGTATATAATTTTATTTTTTTGGTTTTTTTTTTCTCTATCTGATTTTATAGATTATCCATTAAATATTAAGTAAATGCTAAGAGGAGGGGTCCGTCGTCCGAATCAAATGGGCATTACATACGAGCATTATCTAGCCTTAATTTTTGAAAACATATGATCTTGTATACTTACTTGGTTATTATATTATTAAAGCTAAAATTATTAGTCAAATAAATGAAGGGGTTTTTTTACCACCATTAGTACGGTCTGATACAAAATGGTGAGTACAATTACAGATATATTTAAAATATGGTTTTACTATTGAGAATTCTAAGTAGAGAATTCATGAGTACAAACCAAAATATACAAATTTGATTAAATCATTTTAGTTAACAACATAGATTTTTCGAGCACTAATGCTCGAAATGAACTTATATTTGAAAAAAATATATTTTAAACAAACCCCTTAATTTTTTTGAACAACTAAATTTTTATTATTTAAAAAAAAAAAATATTTTAACTAGAAATGCCATAAAATACAAAAATTAATTTCATTTTGATTTTTGGAAAGGATTTTGTAAAACAACAATTCAAAATTAAATTTATAATCCTTTTTATAGTATTGTGGTCCTTGTGTTTTTTATTTGATTTTACATTTATTTTTTGTTATTTCATTTTATGCACTTAATATAACAATCCATTTTTCCTGCTGAATCGTAATCTCTTTTAAGTGCGAACTTATTTTCCGGACTATTCAAACGGAAAAGTCATTTTTTTATTACATAATTTTGAGATTTAATATTTTTTTATTATTTTTATGAACAGAACAAAAAAAAATCCTTAAGTTAACTATATATATATATACATATATATAAGTATATTAGAAGCTTATAAGCATCACCATAATCATAATTGGGATAAAAAAAAATCATCAGGATAGTCACTAAATTGAGTTCATTTTTAATGTGCTAACGAAACAGTAAAGCTAAAAATGAATATAAATTCGTTCTATAACTATATACTAGTTGGTATGTAATATATAAAAGATTTTACTCACCCATTCCACTTGGCGCTTACGAACTTTAAAATTTTTCTATCCATATCGAAATCAGGACGATACTTAAGTAATATACATTCCTGAATATGAAAATAATTTACTAGGGTGAGTCAAAAACAATGTTATTATACACATAGCAAAACTGCGTCTCTCTGTATTATATCTTTGTCATTAGTCAGCACAGCTAACAAACCATATTATGTTGAACCATCATTTTTCCAAGCTATAGATATATACATATACATTTAAAAATAAATATATAATATAAAGTGCTTCTTTTCCTTATGGTGTTGAATACGTGCACGTATTTAGTATTTCCTTTTAATTAAAATTTTGAAATGATATTTCGTAAATCCAACGGATTAATTATAAAACGATTTTTTCTATTCTATATATTTATATATATATATATCTTTGTTATAGCTAAAAAATATTCATATCTATTAATTTCGTAAATTTGATTTTAAGAAGACAGTGTTTCAAAAAAACAGTGCTTTGTAAAAAATACTAGAATTGTATCATTTCTGGAATGTGTACAAATTGTAAGATCTCTGCAATATTAAGAATGTGGTAGAAAATGTAAATTTTAATATAGACCCTGTTCATATCAACCTCAAATTGTACGGGCATTAGCAAGATTATGAAATTATTCTGTGCCGAATATTTTTGAAATCGAATAACAAATATTATAATGAGGAGTCACCTAAAGCGTGATTAATACAAATAGTTAATTCTAGTGTATGTTTGAGATATTGCTGCGTCCCACACATGAACTAAAAACTAAATTTAACAATTGGAAATTTTAGAAATTATTTACGTCATGGTACCTCGAATATTGACAAAGTTCGATATCATAATATACATATTATATACTAGCAATTCATTTATCATAAAATCTGAATTGTAATAAATTACATGTTAAGTTAACTTATTTTTAAGAACTCATTTTAAGATTTATTGAAATATTAGTATACTTTTTCCCTTTTACTGTTTTTTAAAATATGCACATAACATAAAATTTAATCTAATATTGAAAAAAAAAACATAATTTTTTGTAACAATCATTAAATTTTAATAATTTTTTTTTTCCAATTTCTATACAAGAATTTTTTTATTAATCTTAAATTCTTAATATTTTGTTATAAAAATTTAATAAAAAAATATTTTATGAAATAAGTTATATTCAAAAATTTTATTATTAATTTATTGTCAAAGAATTTACGTGGAGCTACTATACTATACACAGCGAATATGGTAAATAAAACTTTTAACCTCATCAAAGAGGATTTAAATTTAATTCAAAAAGAGGATCTACCAACATATATTCGAGTTAATCATAACATAAACTATCAGAAATCGCAGTGGCGGACCGGTACATTTAGTATAGGCTTGTTAAAAAAAATCCCACTTCATAAAAAATTAAAATGCATAAATGAAACCAGAAAATTTTATTATATACAGTTTACTATATATGTACCAGCTTGGTAAATTATATAAATATTTCATTTTACGAATGATATTTTTTACTTTTGATAAAATTCTCCCTACTGGTCCTGAACTGATATATTTAAGTGAATTTTCCTGAAATGATGTCAAGGCGATGGATAATTTTGGCATACAATCGCATATTATCCAATAAGCATGAAACTTATCTTAAAATATCAAATTAAATATTGTCTGATAGAATATACTTTGGCCTAACCACTTTCAAAATTTAAAAATTAGTTAGTATAGTTAATTAATATTTTTGACACAGCAACAGAATCATCCTTTAATAATATAAAGAGTATCTAATCACTGTGCTGGAAACAATAGGAATGTGTTAGTAGATGATATTTAATTAAGTATACGAACATAGTGTGAAAATCTTTAAGCCAGGCCATTCAAATAGTATGTTTAATCCGATACATCAATAAAGATTCATAATAAATGAAATAAAGCGAAATGTAGGACATTTTTGTGTGTGCTTGACAAACTGTGTGTCACACCGACAAACATGTCCACATACGATCAAATCTGCATGACAACATTGGAATTGAAGGTCTGGCAACCATTCGCCGTTTAGTATTGAAAATTTTCTATGGCTATATTTTGGTCATGTTTTATACTGGTTTAAATAAAAAAATTATTTAAGATTAGAAAAAATATACAAGAATGACACTTACGGATAAATAAGTAATCAGACTTAATCTAATATTATCTTTCAGGTGCCATTATATTATATATGTTGTAAAGAAAAAGCAAATAATATTAAAAAAAGGAACCCTCATGTCTCAAAAATGTGATTACATTTTAAATTCTGTTCAAATAAATTTCATCTTTTATTTATATTAAAATATATTATTTTACTATTGCAATTCTGTAACTCCAATTATATAAATAACATACTATCCGGTACACATTTGTTTAATTTAACATTTAAAATGGTATCGTTTGTTGTACAAATTTAATTTAAATTTTGATAATAAGGATATTGTTAGATGCATTTGTTTATAGAAGTTTCTCTAAAAATTATACTATAGTTTATTATGTACTACTCTATTATGTCAACATTTATTTCAAAGAAGATAGTTAGAATATATTTAAATATATATTTTAAATAGAGGCCGGTATATTTGTTTAAATCTATTTAAGAATATTTATGTTAAATTATATGTTAAATATGATGTTGTTTCCAGTGGCGTAACTATACCGGTAGTCGAAAGAAGTAATTGATGCGGGCACAAGGCTTTTGACTACCTTCATATTTTATATTTTTTAATGTACATAAAAATCGTACGCCAATTATTGTTTTTTTGAATATAGTTTCAGTTTATATTATATATTCGCAAAATTTCATGATTTCTGGTGGTTTGTTTTATTAATCCAAAATAAAATGTTAAATTTAATAATTATATTATACAGTCTAATGTTTGGTCAGTAGAAAACTTAATTATATAAAATCAATTATATTATATTTAAGATCTTAAAGTTAAATATTTCGTAAAAGAATCTCTAATCATATCAAAGGAATATGAAAAAATGTAAGTAAAATTAATTTACTTATAAAATAAAATTGGACCATGGAATTATCAAAATTATTATAATATACCTTAAAATCGAATTAATATATAGAAATTAAAATTCGTCAGACCAGAGAAAACAATTTGTATTTTATTCAATAAAAATTTCTTAACTCTTTTTCAACATTTTCATCCCTTTAATTTTCCTCTTTAAATATTATATTTATCAAAGTCATTTGGTTCATTTGAAAGGTAAAAAAATGAAAATTTAAATCATAAATTCAATATCAAAATAAACAAAAAGCCCTTATTTAATAAGAAGTCTATTACAACAATCACCATTACATTTTATGATCTTATTTCATTGAAAATCTTGTTAGGTTATTTGTTTTTGATGATAAATAATAGATTTTATTTTGTTGTATTTATGGTATATTTAAATTTAATAGATTGTATATATGAGATATCTTAAATTTATTTCAAATTCATTGAAAAACTCACCTCAATCAATTCTTATAAATATTATATACTATAGTTTATATTATATAAATATAAATTTCTATATATTATAAAATTGTCAAAGGCATTTCAATGAACAAGCATAGGTACAAATTCAATTACTATACGTTCAATTTAACAGGAACTAGAAAATATGTGTAATATTAAATAAGATAAAGGATATTATTTTTGGAATAAAATTAAATAGAAGGATTACACTTGTATTATTATTTTAATCTAATATATCTCTGGTTTTAGTCATACCTGAATAACATAGATAGACTTCTATATAGTTTAAGTTTGTCTGTCTCCTCTTGCCCAATCACAATTGATGCAATATAGTTTTACTAGGTTCCAGGCGACTGAAAAAGATGATTCATTTGCAAAAAAAATGTGCGAAGTGCATTTTCTTTCCAACGCGTTTAAGAACATCAGTAGTACAATTAATAACCTACTGCCAAGAAAGATACAATTGAATGTGAGCTTTTTAAGTGTCACAGTTTTGTCAGGTTAAACTGGGCTAGCAATTTACTTGATAATGTAATTATAAATTTTAATTTTGGTCTAATATTTATTCAAATTCCAAAAATAGGATACGAAAGAGTAATAGCATTATAATATATACAAAAAGAATTACACATAAAATATTACAACTACAATAAGTGGCCTTATTACAAATTATAAATAGCCAAATAAAATTAAATTATTCAACTAAAATTGTATCACAAAAGTTTATTAAAAGTTAGACTATTCAAAATATTTCAAACTTAAAGTATTATAAAAAAAATATTTAAAATATATATTTTTTCAAATAAATTCTTCTATATTCTATTATTATTCTTAAATATCTTTTATTTTTTAATTTTAAAACATATCAATTGAATTTTTCAATAAGAAACTTTATTGAAAAGTTATCAAATAAAATTTTAGGAAACAATATAAAAGTTACAGAACTCTTCATTTTTTTTTTTTTACAAAAATTATTTAGCATAAATAAAATCTACATAACATTTATATAGTTTATACTAATATTTATTTTCATATCATTTTTCTTCCAGATTTGTTAGTTTGTAACTATACATGAAACCAAATAAATATTTAAACTACCCCCAAAATAGTTTAAACAAATTTAATTGTTTTACCAAAACAAAACAAAAAATCGAAAACCCAGAAGTTTACTAAAATAAATCATAATTAATTTTTTATACATGTAATTCAAAATATTTGTAGCTGGTTGCTTACTTTCAACAAACTCCACTCAGTCTACAAGAATTTTCAAAATTTTTATATTACACTTTATTTTGGTTTACGAATATAAAAAAAACTTGACGTATACCGCATTGAAAAGTTCAAATTTCAAGTATATAGCATCAAAAAAGAAATATCAAAAAGAATCCTTTTTTTTATCCTTTCATCAAATGTGGAATATAAGAACCTAAACGTGTTCTTAAGAATATTTACATTTATTGCTGGAAATTTGCTGAAAAGGATTCATTTTATTTTTTCTTATAGCATAATATTATAGCCTTGATAAAAAAATTGTTAATATTCTATGCACGTACAACAATTTGTCACCTCTGCAATTCATCAATGAATTAAAGAATGTTTGTATGATATAGTGGATGTCAAAAAGTCCAAAATCTAATATAATAAAAACAATAATTTGATGAATATATTAATCTTTGAGTTACAAGTTAATCCTTTTATATTGAATGGAAATAAGATAGATTTCTGTCATTGAATGACTTTACATGCAGGATTCAATATTTTCAAAAGTATAGAGTTTTTCAAGAGTCAAAAGGAAGCTGTTTAAAATATCTCAAAACATTGGAGTAGGAGATGATTTAAGTATAAGGCATATGATATGCAAATGTAAAAAATCATTTTAGGATATTAGGTTACTTGATTAGCGAAAATCCCAATAATAGAAATCATACCAATAAAATAATTACCAAAACTGGATCTTAACATCAATTTGAAGAAGCTTTTGCTGTTGAGCTCACTTTCTTATGTATATTATTATCCTTATTAGCTTGGTTCTTGGGTTGACTTATCTTTACCTTGAGCTTAGCTTAAAATGAGAATTGTTAATTAATATTACTATTTATCAGTATAAAACAACCTTTAGCTAACAGGACAACGATTCAAAACTATTGTAGAAATTTTAGAATTAAAGATTTTCACTGAAATTATTTCTTTAAATATTCTTTGAGGCACTTCTAAAATTTGGTTTATTTAATCTTAATAGTAGTGCAATTAATAAATGAAAAATGTTTCTTGTTGGTATTTAATAATACTGAAAGTTCTTGCTTATTACTCTATCTAAATATTATTTCGCTTACTCAAAATTCCTTCGCCTTCAATAATATTGAGCTAAGCTTAAAATGGTTATCAAATTTAGGTTCTAAAATATCAAATTATTTTGATTTAATATCTTCAATATATTGATCAATTCATCTATACACAACCTAATAATTATTTATTATTCGATAATAAATAATATTTTTGATAGTCTGTTTTAAATTTTCTAAAGTTATAACTATGAAATATTTCCAAATTAATAGCAAAGAGCTTGTATTGTTACTAATTTTAATTTAACCATTCAAAATTAGTTTAGTTTTAGTACATGATTAAATTGTAAATTAAAAAACCATAAATTATAATAAAATTGTGTGACAAATTAACCATAATTTTTTCGCTTCATTAATTTAGTGAAAATCTTTAGTTCAGGTTCTAACTTTTATAATGAAATGCTTTAATTGTGTTCTCAAATTTCCATTACATCCTGTAAAAATAGTTTCTGATTAGTCCGACAGTAATGACTGCAGTGCGATATTAATAGACAAACCAAGTTTTTTTTAATTAGTACTCACTTATAATGGAACACATCTACTTTAACATACCCTTGAACGCCTAAAATAATGTAGATTTAAAATAGCATAATTTTAACTATATCAAATTTCATTTTCGATTATATAGAATAAAAAATCTATTTTTATTTTGATTAAAATTGATTTTTGTAAGTTTTAATTCCATTTACTAATACCAATACAATTTCAACTGACTGTCATATGATATATTTTGAAACTATATCAATAATTCTATTTATATATACTTTGACATATTTTTCAAAAATCATACTTTAAAGTATACCGCCTTCATAGTCATGAAATTGATTCTCAAATATTGGAAAACCATCTAAACGATTTTTAACTTCTTCAAATCGGCAACAAAACATATAACCAAAAGTTGATATTTTTCGGAACATTTCCATTGGTGCAAACCAATCAATTTCATGGCACATATCATCACAGAAAATAGTTTCATTTTTTGGGAAGAACTAAAAAAGAATTTTTTTAAATTTAAGTTTTTCATTTTTAATTAATAATGACTACAAACCTCAAAATATGGCGAATTTACACCGATAACTACAAACTTGTCATTTGGATTTTCTTTAGATTTCAAATAAGTCCATACATACTTTGGTACTGAGACTGTCTTAGAATATTCCTAAAAGGTACAAAAATTATTTTAGTTTTATTAATTTATTAATAATATATACACACTTCTAGATTAAGCTCCTTTAAAGATTTACATTCATCATTGGTCGGGGCTACAACAACATCAGAGGTTCCTAGGTAAACATCATATGTAAATTTTTTCGACCTTGATTTTAATAGCTTTTGAAAAGATTTCCAATTGCCTTGAGTAAAGGAAGTCCATCCAAGAAATCTATTTAGTCGTGTGGCAGTTTCTAATGGTGTTGATATATATGGGCTAAAATTATTAGATGGATAAAGTTCTTCATAATTGAATGTCACCAAATCAGCTTGATTTCCAATTAGATTTTTAATTAATTTATGTGCACTAGATTCACTTAAAATTATTTTTTTAAAAAATATAAAAACAGCGTTAGTTTTTTTTTGTAAACGTTTAATATGTAAATTATAATTCATACTAACTCAATAAAGAAACTTTCAATTGGAGGCTCAGATTTTGTAGCTAAATCGAAATTTTCAATAACCTAAAAAAAACTTATATGTTATTTAACTGAAGCAAAAATGTTCAAGATTTAATTCTCAATTTTGTAAAACAATTAAAATAATTACCATAATAATATTAAATGCTGACCTTTTAATTTCATATGTTAATTAATTAATTAAATTGTATAATTAACTAATAATAATAAAATGTTAAATTTGAATTTAATATTTCAGTATTTCATTAATGGCGTCCCTAGACGTTTAATAATTTTGAATAAATTATTTCCATATTCGTTTCATCTGTGATTAAAAATTATAGAATTCTATATACAATAATTCATAAGCGAAAATTTCTTTTACATCTAACTGTATGATGAGATTGAATGGGTTTGATTAATGACTTAAAAAAAGTCATTGGACATAAACTTAGCAATAGATTGATTCAAGTATAACCATGAAAATATATTAAAGTAGTTAACAGATACTTTTTGTACAAAAGTCATATACACTACTACCAAAATTCGGTATAATGGAAAAAGAAAAAGTCTTTGAAGCAAAGCTTAGAATATAGAAAAATCCAAGTATATCCATGAAAACCTATCAATGTAGTTATGTAGTACACACAAATATTGAGCAATAAACTTAATTTTTCTATGTTTTCTATGAATATTAAATCATATTGAAATTTTCAATATATATTTATAAAACTAACAATGCACAATTCAAAGCATTTCAATGGACGGTTAAAAATATTAGTCAATACCAAATTTTTGTTAATCGTCTAGGGCCCCCATTTTTTTTAGTAATTAATTAAATAATTTCAACTTACTTGTTTTGATAAAACTGGTTTAATTGATGTAGCAACATAATGTAAATATTTTAGGTGCATATTGTTTAAATCGAAACATATATCAGCAAAAATAATAAAAGATTCTTTTATATTTAAACCAACAGTATAATATTTTTCATTACAATTTTCTGAAGAAGAAATTTCATAAATTTCTGATTTTTCTGAACTTTGACAACTGAGTTCGTTATAATCTTTTAATTTTAATTTATTTTCATTTTTAATTAGTATTTCACCATCGCTGCATAACAAAACTATCGAATCAGAATCTATATTATGTGTCGCAGAAGTAAACTTGTTATATTTCCCCTTTTTATATTTGCTCAAATTTCTATTTTAAACGAATTAATTATTTATTTAAATTTGTATCCAATTAATGAATCGATCATAATATTATAACTAAACTAATTAATTAAAATTATATTATACTTACTTAAATCCTGAAGGACAAAATGCAATTATTTCATTTAACTCTTCAAATTTAAAAAATTCTTCAGTATTTGGAAGAAGTAGAAGTTCATTACCAAGTTGTTGTAAAAAAATTGGAGCATTAATCGAATCATATGAATTAAATATACAGTCTGCCTTTGTACATTTTAATATAAAGTTAATTATTGTTAATATGACGAATATAATTTTCATTTTAAATATTGTATTTGATTTCACAATTCGACTACAATAATTTTGATGTTTATATTTTTAATAACACTTTGAAACTGATATCTAAAATTTAATTTATTTCTTAGAATGTGCTATTTATAACAATAAATTCAAGTGTAACAAATATCAAAATTTATATTTTATCAATTACAGATTCCGGTTCCGGTTCCGGTATATTATAAACGCCTATTAAATTTACCGAAGAACTTTAGGAAATTTCGATAAAATTTTATAAAGCCTATGAGTTTCCTAAAGCCTAAAGTATCTAAGCCCTTAGCTTTGCAACTGGAACAATAATAATATCGTTGACAAGACATCACTATATAGTCGAAGCGTTATCAAAAATCGAAGTGATAGTTTTGATTGGCAGTATTTCTCAAACTTTTGGTGCAAGTGGAGATTAGGAAAAAAATAATTTCAAATGTAAAAGCATGAAAGAAAAACATATAATGCCGGACTAAGAATATGACTACAACGCAATACAAATTAATTATATTTATATATTTTAAAAGCTAAAAGTTTGGAAACTTTGAGCTTCGGCGCTGAAAATAATAGTTGATATTTTTGTTGGATGCAAAAATTTAATAAAACGCTATATAACGAAATGGCGAATCGTTTTCAAATGGTATTGAATGCGTTATTATTTTAAGAAATATGTCGCTGAAAAAGAATAATCGATTATATATTAATATGCTAAAATACGAAAACTTTATTATTATATTAGCTTATAAATTTATCAATTAATTTTTCATAAAATTTCCTTTTACATCTAACTCAAAAATCTCGCCCAAAGAACTGATTTTCTTTAGAACTGGAAAACCATCCAAACGTTTTTGTACTTGTTCTGGTCGGCAACAAAACATATAACCAAAAGTTGATATTTTTCGGAACATTTCCATTGGTGCAAACCAATCAATTTCATGACACATATCATCACAGAAAATAGTTTCATTTTTTGGGAAGAACTAAAAAAGATTTTTTTTAAATTTAAGTTTTTCATTTTTAATTAATAATGACTACAAACCTCAAAATATGGCGAATTTACACCGATAACTACAAACTTGTCATTTGGATTTTCTTTAGATTTCAAATAAGTCCATACATACTTTGATACTGAGACTGTCTTAGAATATTCCTAAAAGGTACAAAAATTATTTTATTTCTATTAATTTATTAATAATATTTACACACTTCTAGATTAAGCTCCTTTAAAGATTTACATTCATCATTGGTCGGTGCTACAACAACATCAGAGGTTCCTAGGTAAACATCATATGTAAATTTTTTCGACCTTGATTTTAATAGCTTTTGAAAAGATTTCCAATTGCCTTGAGTAAAGGAAGTCCATCCAAGAAATCTGTTTAGTCGTTTGGCAGTTTCTAATGGTGTTGATATATATGGGCTTAAATTATTGGATGGATAAAGTTCTTCATAATTGAATGTCACAAAATCAGCTTGAGATCCAATTAGATTTTTAATTAATTTATGTGCAGTAGGTTCACTTAAAATAATTTAAAAAAAAAAATATAAAAATAATGTTAGTTTTTGTAAATGTTTAATATGTAAATTATAATTAATACAAACTCTATAAAAAAACTTTCAGCTGGAGCCTCAGCTTTTGTAGATAAGTCGTAATTTTCATTAACCTAAAAAAACTTAATTACTGTTACTATTCTTATTTTGTCAATTCACAATATTTTAAAACATTTGAAGTTAGTAATAGTCAATCTAATAATTATAACTAAAAAATTGGTAACATTTGGACAATAATATTGCTAAATATTAATTAATTTTTACATTAAAATTTTTGGTGCAATAATCAGTTCTGTTATTATGAAATTATAGAATATTTCATCAATGTATTTAATAGTACCAACAATTATCGGCATATAGAGATATAGATAAAGTTTAATCGTTTGGCGAACTGCGAAATATAAAAGAAACCTTTTAGACAAACTACTTAAAATAATACCGAAAATAATTTATATTTTATACAGTAGTTGAGCGATTTCTTCTCTGTAAGTAAATCCTCAATTTTCTTTTTTTATTATTTGTTTTCGGAAAGGTTTCGCACTTCCCCATACGATTAAATTATCTGTATCTCGATGATTTTTTGATATCCCTAAGAGTAGATTTATCATGTTTCATTATATTGTGTCAATTAAAGAAATTCATATTAAATGACTATAAAAAATGAAATGTTTCCACATTTTTATATATGTTATTTATTTAGTCTGATTTGTTTAAAAAAAAATAATATTATAATACCGTATAAGATTGAGCTTCATTATTATTAGAAGTTAGCAGTCACCAATGTTTCTTTCCAAAGTACATAAGTCCACAATTCAAAATTCAAATATTTAGAAAATTGTTCAATTAACGAAAACTATCTAAAACTTCTTCGAAAATTTGTCAATAATTTTATTTATATAAATATCATCTTCATCTACTTGTATTTGTTATTAAAATAACAAACCAAATCACAACCTTAGACCGTTGCGCAATTTTAACACAATATTAGAGCACTATTTATAATACTAAATTTTTTAAGAATATTTTACTTATTTATAACAACTAACTTACTTGTTTTGATAAAACTGGTGTTATTGATGTAGCAACATAATGTACATATTTTAGCCGCATATTATTTAAATCGAAACATATACCAGCAAAAATAATAGGTAATCCTTGAATATTTATACCAACCGTATAATATTTATCAGCACAATGTTGTGAAGAAGTAATTTCATAAATTTCTGATTTAGCTGAATTTTGGCAAGCGAGTTTATCAAAATCTTTTAATTTATTTTCATGTTTAATTTGTGTTTGACCTGCGATGCAATTCAAGACCATCTTAGTAGAATTTCCAGTATATGGTAAAATATCAAACTGATTACTTGTTTGATACATAACTCTTTTAATTTTAAATTTCAAATTTCTAGTTTACAATAATATAAAAAATAATCAGTAAATAATTATTATATTACTTTAGTCAACTGTATTTACTTAGTAACTAGCGAAAATTTATAACTAATTGAGATATAAATTTATATCTCAATTTAGAACTAACGAAAAACATAATATTGTATCAGAAACACTAGTGCCAAAATAAATATGTATGCGCGTCATACAATTATATAAATCCGAGAGAATAAATATTTTTGTGGTATTTTTCAGAATGTTCTAAGCTGTTCGACATCAGAAATTGGATCAATAATCTATTATTCAAAGTTAGATATTTATAATTTGACTGCTTATTTGTCTCTACAAAAAAGAAGTTAGTTTTGTGTGTAGTGTAGACAGAATATACGGAATTCATATAACTTCTGCACTGGATCAAATTTCTTCTTTTCAAAGATACTAATGAGATGCCATTATTGATTTCACTAAACTATCTTTTACAAAATTTTAAATTTTGCTAATTTTAAATTGTGCTAATAAGTTCAGTTTTCATTGGCATATAACGAATCTCAATTTATCAGTATCTCAGTATTATAATACAAAAAATTCAAGTTTGTTTGTATTTGGGCTCTATTGAACAACAGCCTCTTAAAATAAGCACAGAATTAACTGAAAAAAATCTACAAAACGATACAGTACATGTTCGTATAAACTACTACAAAGTAATTGGTTGACTTCATCAAATTAATTGACATTCGAGTATATGTAGTCCTCACAAATTATTGAAGATACATCGCTGGAGAAAGAATCAGAAAAAAAAATCTCAGAAAGACAATTAATAAAATTAATTAATTAAAATTAGGGTTTTAAATGATCTTATATGAAACATAACTTTATCTCATACATAATTAATGTATAATATTAAATACTAAAGTGAATAATATTATGGAAGTTACAATATTTTTTTAAATTTAATTTATAGTTTTGCTTTTATAAGGACTGAATTTGTTATTTTAATAATGGTAAAAATTCAGATTGATATTTTGAATATTGAAATCTGATTTTCTCAAAACTATACTACACGTTCACATTATATAAATCTGTATTATTCGAAGGTTACGTAATTATTTTAAAGTAGTTTTTAATAAATTGCATAAATCATAATACAATTAATTAATTATACTCACTTGAATCCTGAAGGACAAAATGCAATTATTTCATTAAAGTCTCCAAATTTTATGGTTCCTTCAGTATTTGGAAGAAGTAGAAGTTCATTACCAAGTTGTTGTATAAAAATTGGAGCATTAATCGAATCATATGAATTAAATATACAGTCTGCCTTTGTACATTTTAATATAAAGTTAATTATTATTAATAAGACGAATATAATTTTCATTTTAAATTTTTTTTAATTCGGCTACAATTTCAATCTTTATATATTGAAGAACACAATGAAACTGATCAGAAGAACAAAATATATAATTTAATTTTTAAAAGAATAATTTTTGATAATATTTTGTATATTGAATAACAAAATAACAAATTCTGCCTTGTGAGAAGGAGACATTTGTTGTATTTAAATCTGCGATATTCAGTGATTTGTACAGTCGAATATATATGCTAAGTAAATATTGACGATGTCGCGATACCTTTTTATTTGGTTATTGATTACTATTTCACACACAATATTTTGGCCAATAACAATTTTTAACATTCATTTTATTATTAATCTCATATATTTTGCATTTTCTTCTGAAGAAGCATGATAAGGCTAAGCAAATAATGATAAGCTATTTATTTCTTAAGTCTGATAATTTATTTTTTTGTATTTAAAATCTGTACAGTTTTATAAATAAAATATTATCAATTTTTTTATATAAAATTCTCAGAAGTTTGACCTTTTTTATAATAGTCTAGCTACTAGCAATTCGAAAAAAAAATGTATATTTTTGTTTAAATAAAACTGTTTTAGGGAATTCACCCATATCAGAAAATTTTATACTAAATTATTTGATTACATGAGAATACGGTCAAGGTAGAATTTAAAATGATTTAATAACGCCATAGTAATTAATGACATATATCATTGTTTATGATGAAAATCATCTGATGGCGTATTAGCTTCTTAATGTCATTATTAGACTTTCAATTCGTTTTTATAAGTTTTTGTGAAATGGAAATAACTAACTTATATGATTGTTAATTAATTAAATATAAATATCAAAAAATCAATAAAAGATAATTTAGGAAAAGCTTGGTTTTTTTCATTGCTTCAGTAAGTTCAGTAATTTTTTAATAAATCTAAATAAACATTTACGACGACAATTGTAGACTAGTATTTTATTTAAAAATTCAGTAACTCTACAACACCCATATTAAAATATTTTTGTAAATACATTTTAATTGAAATAATCTTATTTTACATATATGTATTCAAATTAATATCATGCTTACTTTAAATTATGTTATACAAGAGTTAGAAAACCCATTATTATACGAAATCAAAAAAGTGATAATTAACAAACAGCAATTGAAAGATTTGGGAATGTAAAACAACAGAATAATTTAATATTATTGTAGTTTTTATTACAATTTTGATAATTATATTGAATAAGTTTATTTACATAAACTATCACATCTAAACCTTAGCAAAATTTAGTTCAGAACTTAACACATCCTTTTCAAGTAGCATGTAAATTAGAGTGCATAGAAAATAGTTCATAAAAAATATAATCAGCTGATTTTAAATAAAATTTGTCATATTCTAGTGTACTGCAAATATAAAACAAATTCACTTCAATTATAATAAGAAACTTAAACTTTATTCATAAAAATACTTTCAATATTCCTTTATCACAACATGCGATTATTTCACTTAAATGTAAAAGTGTTGTCAGTAATATGTTCAAACTGAGTATTTTCGTCATCATCAATTTTTTACATTCATTTATTGCTTTCAAACAATTAATAAATATTATAAAGCGATATAAAAAACTTATTTTTCAATATTATTTGGTGGTTTGTGATTTCTATTTTTGATGATAATCATAATTGCTCTAACAATAAAAACTCTTTTGAAACTGATTTAAACTAGAATAAAAAGTATAATTTCATTAGAATTAAAATATAACTAATACTATTATTATACACTTTATACTTTAAGGGATTAGAAATTCGGAATTTTCATAATTAACATTAAACATAATGTCTGAATAGCTGATGCAAGATTTTGTAAGTACTGGAGGATAAATGATTGGTACTTTTGCATATCAAATTATAAACGCTAAGAAAACGTATATTTTTAAAACTACTGTCGAATATTTCTATTTTTGTAACCTGTCTATGCGTATGTAACCTGTTGGCCATAATTAGGTGAGAATATAAAATATTTTTTTGTTATATTGATCAATTGTAAACTGCAAATGCAAATTATATATACATTAAATTAATATAATTTCTAACTTTATTATGATTTTAACAAATTGTGTTAAGTTAAATAAACATATAAAATTCATTATATGTTTGTAACATATTAAATCGTTAACTAATTCTCATTATCATTGAAACTCATAATTTTATAGTAAGTAACCCAATCCTACTATCATTTATATGACGACGTTACGATAAATGATATACTATATTTAAAATAAGCAAACAGGCTTGATGAATATAAAATTATGAATTAATATTAATTAAAGATACATATAATAGCTTCATAAAAATTATCTGAAATTAAAATTGCTAAAACTGTTGTATAAATATATAAAAAGGATAAAATCAAATTCATCTTTTTACATAATTTTTGTGATCATTTTACGGATTTGGTTATACTAAATTAATTGTTGCAAATAATAAAATAGATTTAAATAATTAAAGTCAGTATAATTGTATAATAGTTTTACTATATAAACTAAAAAAAAATAATCTCGAATACTAATGGCTAACCACAATAATGTTTCAATAGCCATAAAATGGACACCACATCTTTAAAATTTATAACACTGGAATGAATTATACAAAAGGCTATTTTAATATTCCCTTTTAATTTAATAATATTTATTTAAAGCACGTTTTGTTTAAAGGACCATCAGACACTCTTACCTTATTTCTATATAGAAATAGATGATGATAATGAAAATTTTAGAACATATTGTGAAGATTTTCAATTTGTCTAAAACTTACCATACAATAGAATATTAAATAAATATATCTATGTATATTTATTCAATATATGTAAACAACAGAAATTTTAAAAAGATATCCCTAATGTTAATCGTAAGTGTATATTTTTCTATGTATTCATTATTTTAAATTATAGCTATATATAAATGTACAGAAACACTAGTTATGGTCAAAAGAAAACATCAACTGGGTTGCAAAAAGGATCAAAATTTTATATTATTATCTCCAAGAAATATGAATACTTGACATGTTTTTACAATAAATGTTATTATATATAGAACTGAATGAATAAAATATTTTTAACTATATATAATATACAAAATTTAAATATATATTAATATATTATAATATTAATATTTTGGGAATAATATATTTTAATATCATTTTCAAACAGGCTGCGAAAGAATATATATGTGAAAAAAATACTATTTGTTCAGATATTTAAAGTACGAGTATATTATATAAAATTAAATGGGTTTTTGGCTTCTAAAATTATAATATTTTATATGAAAATTTCAAAAAAAATATCATAAATTAAAATTTCTTCGAATTTATTAAGCTTTATTTCAGAATTAAAGAGATAAATATCAATATATTGGCGCGTAAAGTATTTATTAACTAGCTTACAAACAAAATCTTCCTATTAACAGCAAATGTGCTTAATTTTGCAACTTAACTATATTTAAATTTTGAAATCATATTTGATTTACATTTCTGGATTAGATTGTATTAAAGTTATGGTAAGGAAGTTCGAATGTTTACAATCTAATAGAACTGGCGAGACGACTAGGTAAGGTAAAGAAAAGTACATGAAGATCCGTGGTCAACGCGCATACACTGTGCCTCCTATGTAAGGTTGAAAAATTAAGCAAGTTCAGTTATCATAGGATTCATTAGGCTTGAATTTTAATGTTGTTATACATACATGGTTACATAGCTTGATCCATAGCCAAACCTTCAATTTTGGTCAAACATATAGGATTGAAAAAATGTTAGAAATGCTTTTACTACATATTTTAATCCTGTTTTAGTTTATTTGCATAAAATTTGAGATATTTACTTTTTCTATTAGGAAGAATATATCTCAGTAAATATTTATTCATCATCAATTTAAATTAAATTAAAATTTGTATTTTCTAATATCAGAATAAGAATTTCAACATTATATCTAACGACATTAATGACATTTTTGGTTTGCAAATATAGCTTATACGAGTACAACAAATCAATAATCGTCTACAACTAAAAATTTAAGTTATCACATGTCACTATGTATACCAAAAAAAAATATAAGCAAAAAGTTTGGATTATAGTCAAACTTTTTATATAAATGTCATTTAATTAGTAATGTCAAATTTGATGCCAAAAATTATAACTAATAAAAATAAAATATTAAAAAGTTTTAAAAGAAAATTATTTTTATTGTGCAAATAAAGTCAATATTTATAATGTCTGTCTCTGTCAACATTATAATTCGTAAATTCAAATAATGTTAACAAAAAAAAGATTTTTTTTTGAATTATTTACTATTACAAAATTAAAATCAATTAAAAGTTGATTAGAGTCATTTAAAAAGCAAAACTAAATCTATTAAATGTTGATTTTAATCAATTATTTTGTATTACCACTCGCCTCCCAATTACCAACAATATTCACACGCTACAACGCAAAATTTACAACAGTGTTATAAAGCACTCGCAAAGTTGTGTTCTTGCGTTAATAAAACAGGTGATTTTAATCAGTTGTTTTATAATATTAAAAACATTGTAAATGACTAATTGGTGGTTAGTTCTAATATTCCATTATATCTCAGTTTTTTTTTTAAAAAATATTTTTATAACTTCTACAAGATTTATCGTGTATAAAATACTATTTTCTTGAACTATATTAATTAATTTATGTCTAAACGAAGAAATTGTAGTTTATTTACTCCTATACTTTTTATATTCGTTGAGCTTATTTTGACACCGCGTAGAAACGCGTTGCCATTGTGACTATTGAGAGTCACAATACGCATTATACTAAAAAACCATTATAACTAAATTCATAATTTCGAAAATTATTCATAAAAAATTAAGTAAAATTAAGATTTAAAATTATATTATTCATATCATATTAGCCTAATTGCACGAAAAGCATTTTGTAAAAATCAGATAAAAATATGAATATTTAGATTTAAATTCTTATGGTTGATTTCTGTTGGAGAAATTTATGAAATACTCAATATTCAGTACCTGAAGCAATACCAGTATTTTTATTGAATTACACTTCAATTTCATTACATTTTTGAAGCATTTTAACTGTAGAATTTTATCCAGCAGCAATAAAAGGTCAGCAGCGATCAAAAATTAAGAGCTTTGTTCTTATATAGTTTTGCTTTTTAGCAGTCATGAAAACGAATACGTAGTATCTTATAAACTTACTAAACATATAATTGAAGGTCTGAAAAACTTGGCTTTCAAAAAAAAAAAATTAACATCAATGAGCAACAAAAAAATGCATCATTTTAAAAACTAGATGACACTATAGTTTTTCTGAAGATCACACGAAATAAATTGCTATAGTATGTAAGTTAAGTATATAAATTACCTTAGTTTATCACTAATGAGTGAATTAATGCGTATGTAATTATGCAAAATTAAAAAAGATATGGATTTGTAGGCAAACTAATACACTATAATAATATATATATACAGAATATTCTGTAGTAAGTTTAACTTTAAAGCATCAAATCAATATATGTATTATATTAGTTACTTAAGTATAATGCTAATTATACATTTCTTCAATATGATATCTGAAACATTCCATTCGAAATCTTAACTATTATATTTTGATTATATAAAAAAAAAATTCTTTGAAATATCTTTCGTCAATAAATTATATTTATATCTATATAATTAATCGTTAAACATTTTATAATTAGATCTTAATTAATTTGTAAAATGGTAAGACATTTTTTGAACATTTTTCATTAATTAATTCTCCTACGAAAAGTATTTTCTTCGAATTTATTTTGTCTTGTATATAAAGAAAAATCAAAATCAAAATGAAATTTCTTCTTCTTAAGTAGGTAAACAATTTCCCGCGAATTAAATAATATTTATATTCATTTCTTTTACTTATAGGTATCGCAATTCGCAATTACTCATTTAAAGATTTTAAAACGAAAAATATTTCATGAAATTTAATCATGGCAAATTAATTATGAGAAAAATTAAATCAAAAGATAAGAAAAATAAAAAAAGAAAAGAAAATTTGTAATTGAAATATCTCGAATTTTTCTTGAATAGCTTAAATATAAAATTAATATTGTGGAAATTTCCCTAATTAGTCTTGTATTGAATATTATAGAAAGAGCTAAATATTAGAAGGGTTAATCATGTCTAATTGGTTTGTAAAGGAATCTATATTTTGTATAAGAAAAACAGAATAAAACGAAATTCTTGGATCAATATTTTTATATAATAATTTGATTCGCTGAAATCTCATCACAGAATTTTTAAATGTACAATTACGAAGTATTTATATTAATTTTAAAATTACAATTTGTGTTCAGATTATACAAAATATTTAAATTTAAACAGTTCGAAAAAATGTAAAAATAGGAATAATTTCGGTAAAATAAATAAAAAATTAAATTTTTTGTGCTATTTTTAAATTTAATAGCTTGGAGGAAATGTCGAGAAATCACATAATGATCATTCTTAAATACGTAAGGGGAACTAATTCGAGTTTAGTGGATCTTTATAAAAAATTGACATCCCTTTTCGAAGTAACTAACTGATTTACATGTCGTGTTTTTGCAAGTACTATTTAATGATTATAAACTTGTATGGCACTTTACATTTCAATTGCTGATATACGACCTTATACATAATATATAAGTTTAAAAGTAATGTTGGGGGTTACCAGATCAAATAATTTTGTTTAACAATATTAATCATATTTTAATTAAAAATATTTTAAATTATTTTGTTTCTTTGAGTTGCAAAATTTTTAATAAAAATTCTTTTATTTACAAATATTTAAATACTGTAATAGATTAAAACTAATTAAGTTACTAATTTTATGTTCACTTTTAATTCAATATTTAAAATATTTAAATTTTATTAAAATTGTCACCAGCTAAAAAAAACGGACACAAATCTTTTATAAAATCGAAAAACTTTAAAAAAGTTATTAAAAAAAAAACATTTTCTTTTATGAAATTTATAGAAATTTTTATGAAATCATATTTACATTATTCAAAACTATATATCCCAAAATATTAAAATAATTATAAATAAAAACAGGGAAAAAATGTTTTTATTAAAAATATATTATTATATCTTCAAAGACTTAAAAGATTCACAACATAAAAAAAATTAGAAAAGATAAAATTTATATCAATGGATTTATTAAAAGGATAAATTTTTCAAAGTTTTAACCTTTATTTTTTCTATGTCACCAATAGAAAATTTAATAATAAACAAAAATACCAAACTATTATTTCTCTTCTTATATTATCAGAACATATTTTATTTGTTTTGAAGATACTAAATTGAAATATATAAAAATATTTTTTTTTGCAATGAAAACAACATTGCAAAAGTTAGAAATTGAAAAAAGAAAATCTTTTTCAACAATTTTATAAATCCATTGAAATATTTTGCCCTGCGATATCCTTGGCATATATTTATATATATTTCTGTGTAGTGCAGACTATATAAATGCATTTTCAAAGATATTGTTATCCTTGATGTTTAAGGATGCAACAACAATAATTGTATTTTTATAAATAAGTTTTTATATTATTGCATACTTAGTTGAAAAATAATAATAATAATGGAATTTTTTTCCATAAATATTGAAATATTCGAAATATTTTTTGATTTCTGTAATCTACCATTTTTAGGTTTTATTTTTTTTTTTAATTTTCTTATTAAAATTAGAAAAAGCACAAATTAATTTAACATTTTCGTTGCATTTATTAGATTGGTTGTTAAGAAGTACTATCGGATTAATGGTTATTATTGGAGTTGTGGTCATTACTATGTTTTAGTTACATACTAAAGATTTGTGGATGATAAATTATGACAGAAAATAAAACTACTTTTCTATTTCTTTCAATTATCACAATTTGCTTACCATACAAATGCATTTACAACTGTTCTATTTTTTTTTACAATTATTTAATTTAATATAATAATGTTCCACTATCACCAGAAATTTACAAAATTACTACATATATTAGCTCAAAAATTTATTGTTGCCGGCGCTATTTTTAACGCTTTTACAGTTTATACATCATACAAATAAAAAATCAACTCGTTGAATCCAATTTCAACTCAGTTTCGTAAAGTTGGAATAGATTTTAAGAAAATTCAACTCAACTCGTGCTTCCAAATACTAATGCACTACTTCAAGTTCAACCAAGCATGTTGGCATAGTATATTTTAGAACAGAACTAAAAATTCCAAGGCATTGACAATTATTAAAACAGAACTGCAAAAGATATTACGAATGGATTTACTTAACGAATAAAATTTTACATAATTATTGTTTATTCTTTTTCAATTTTGGATATTTTCCAATTTCTTTTCGTATTATTTTTTTTTCATGTCTGGTAAAATTTATGCATAGTTTTATAACCGATTTAATTATATAACGAACATAACTTTTTGTTTCCTTATCTATGAATTCATTTCAATTTGGTTCAAAATCAAATAAAGTAATATATTTTTATATAAAAATAATTTCCTAATTTATATAGTAAATATTCTTACACCCAGTTATCATCTGATTTCACAATATATCGGACATATTTTTGAAGTTTTAATCAATAGCAACATTTGACTTATTGTGATATCTCTTGTAGTTATTCTTCACTGAGCAAGCCCATTTATAAAACAGTACAGCTTATTTATTGACAGCCGCCACGTTTCTGAAAAAGCGAAAACATAGCTTTCGAGGTGCTGAAGTCGTTTAGGTTGATGTCTAAGTATATGTTCTGTCTTTTGTCCTGGTGTTGACAAATCCTGATTTGCTGACAGTACGATTGTGTGTAGATGCTTTTTAAGGATACACTGACCTGTTCTAGCATCGATTTTATTTACAATCTTATTTTTTTTTTAAATTGTGTAAATAAACTATATTTGTCAAAATGATAACAATATTTAAAGAATAAAAAAATAATTGAAATACTATAAATTGTCATAGTTGCCAAAGTTTCTTACTGCGGTTTACGCTAGTAATAAATTACTTTTACACTATAGACTTGAAACTATATTCAAAGTTCAGCAAAGTTTCTGTTAAAAATGCTTTTTAAAAAAAAAAAAAACTTATTTTCAAATCTATTACTATACATATAATTATTAAGGATATGTGTAAGGATATTCTGAGAGGATAAAATAAATTAGTGATTATAATTATAGAACTTTCTACGGAAATTGTGATAGTAAAACTTTTCAAAAGTATGAAAAGTATTAGTGAAATAGAAAATTTAAATATATTAAAATTTAAATATAATATTTAATATACATATACATAATTAATTTCATATAAGAATTTTCTATTTATTATGCTAAAAATATGTTTTATAAAGTTTTGCGATATCCAAAAAGATAAAAGGCCATAGTAGTGGAAGTTAAAAATGTTATTCGGTATTCAAATATTCACATAATAATAATAAAAACAAAATTTTATTATTACGAAACTTTTTTTAAGTGTAAATTTTATGGTTTGCGAAAACTTTTCCAATATATACAATAAACATATATGTACATATATAATAAAATACTGACAGAACAATTTACTTCTTTACCATAAATATGTTTGACCTATCTTTTATGTCAGATACACGTAATGTGTGTGGAAAGGATTTTCAAAATATTTAATTTTAACCAGAATTATTGGGCTTTTTCTAGATAAATTATTATCATTCTCTTCAAAAATATATATTCCATAAAACTGATATTGAATCTTTCTGAAGAATCGTAAAAAAAAAACATAAAAATCAATAAAATCATAATTTTTATATGAATTTATGAGTGTGAATATAAAAGATATTATATTTTTCTAATTTTTATGCAAGTCAACCAATCTGTTATGCAAAACTATGTAGCAAAAATTATGATTTTTAGTATAGAATGGCAATAGATTATTATTGATTAAAATAAGTATTAGAGTAATAATTTATCAATTTCCATCAATTGTTATATAACTATTATATAAAAAAACAGCATATAATATATGGTTTTTGTCACTTGGATTGTTAATATCCAACAATCAGACTCAACCCCCAGAAAATTATCATTAAAAGCGCACGGTTTTCTGTTATTGGAATAGGGTGTAAATCAAAACTTCCAGAGCTAATTATACTCCAACACAATAAAATAAATAAAATAAAAATTAGAATTATCATTTTGATAGATCGCAGTACCGCACTAAGTATAACCACGTAAGTACCGCACTAATTATCTGAATCTCATTGCCAGTTAAACAGAATTGCACCAATTGTACTATGTAATCAAAACTTATGAACTATATTTTGTGCAGTTTATATTTGCCCAGTTTGGTAAATGTTTATGAACTGATTATTTTGTAAAATTACTGCGTGTTTATAACTATGCAACAAAGTTCAGATTCAGGTAGACTTGCTAACAGCTAATATAGTTTTCTATATTTTATAAAATTTTAAATGGCAAATCGAAGAATAATTTTCACAGTTTGTTTATCAAATTATTCTTCATTTTGGTATCACTTATGTTGTTTACATTTATCTTAGAAACTGTCAAATTTAAACAAGTTCCAGTTTCGTATATAGTTCAAATAGTATTGTGAATAATTAGATATTTTATCTGAAAAGAAATAGAACCTTAAAATAATTTTTTTAAAAACATTTTTAACTTCATTAAAATTCTTTAATGTAAAATATCATTTGAATTCTGATAATAAATGAAACTTTATATTTTTTTTTTTGTTTTTTTGAATTAAAACTAAGTTTATTTTCCTTTTTTTTCAGTTTTTAATTTTCCGTTAGTTATACTAAATAATGTCCTTTAATAATGTCCTCAAGACAAGTAACAAAAGAAAATTTCAAACAAGATATACTAAACCGCATTATAAATCTTACAGAATTATCCATTTTTTTTTCTATGGTTTTTCAGTTGTATTATAATCAAGAACAATATATAGGAAACTGTACAGGTTCGGTATTCATTTCCTAGAAATATCATCAATTAGGGTTGTTCATGGCTTTTGTTTGACCATAAAATTAATCATTGCAAATCATTCAATATCATATATAGTAAAATTTCAAACAAATAAAATTAACTCCTTAACGACTGAATTACGCTGATGGTATTATTTTTCCTGATCAAACCAAAACTGTATATTATGCTTCGTAAGGTTAATATTGACTAAAATTTTTGTAGATTTTATATTATTTTATGTATTTTATTTTAAATTCAAAAACCAAAAGGGAATAAAAGTTATTTTGAATTCAGTGATTTCGGACAAATGGTATTTTTTCAAATTCCCGAATTTATTATGTATTCAAAACTAACAAATTCCATTACAAATAGCTGGGTCGTGAATGTGTTAAAATCATTTCATTAAATTGAAATTTTTGCAACCCGAAGCGATGATATAATATATCTTTTTATATCTAAAACTTTATCCTTCAACCTTTATATGTTATGTAAATTTTGTAGAAAACTTTGAAAAAATAAATTTAATTTAAGGTAATCATTACATACTCATGTATCATATTATTATGCGTATATATATTTTCAAATATTCTTTTTAAAATATATTAGATATTTTATGATTATGATAAGGTATTGTTGCACTCTTTGTAAGGATGTATGTATCTTGTATACATAAAAACATTTCTTTCATTTTCATCAAAAAGTTAAACAATTTAACTTTTAAAAGATGAGTAATTTCAACAATGAAACAAATTCTTTTTTTTACATTTTAAATTATTCAAAAGCATAACTTTTTTTTAAATTAATTTGTTTTTTTGTATAATTTTTTTTTACAAAGTTTACTATTTTCAAATATCTAAATTTTTTTAATTAAAAATTTGAATTATTATTTACCTTTATATTAAAAATTATATAAATTTTGTTTAAAAAAAAGGATTCCATTTATATGGAATATTAATTTCAATGTTAGGTAGTTAGGTTAAATGTAAACATAATGTCTTATCTCTTATGTAATGATATAGGTTAATGTAGTTACTTTATTCACCAGGATTCTTTATAGTGAATAAAAAAGCTAATAGCTAATCAAAAATCATAACCTATTCACATATTTATATTTTACTATTGATTGAAATTATTTGTATGGGGCAAGTCGCATAGCAATGCAACTTTTATGAGGCTACGTAACTATCAGCTTTCGCAAGCTTATTGCATGCATCACATCATAACTGCCTATGAAATATCAAAAATCATAACCTATTCACATATTTATATTTTACTATTGATTGAAATTATTTGTATGGGGCAAGTCGCATAGCAATGCAACTTTTATGAGGCTACGTAACTATCAGCTTTCGCAAGCTTATTGCATGCATCACATCATAACTGCCTATGAAATATTCCGCGATTCCGCCCACTATTTATATGGATTTAGTACTTATAAATCACCAAATATTCTGAATTTATGTCTAATTTGAAATCCAATATCAACATGTTTTACAAATTAAATTCCGTATCGAAAAAATAGTAAATAAATATTAACGGAGTTAGCTGATAGTGATGAACAGAGACTTATAGTAATAAGGCTCAGTTATCATAATGAAACCTGTCACCTTGTTTGATATTTTACTATAATAAATACAATTAAATTAACTGAAATTTACCCTACTTAAATTTCCTATTCCTAATTTCACTATTCACTAATTTCACTATTACCCTATTCCTAATTTCATAAAATTTTAGGTTCCATTTAGCTATGATTTCATCATACCTCAAGGAGGCTTCTACACGTTACCCTTAAATTAAATATAACTTTACGTATGATTTTCTTGTATTTACCTCTGACATCAGGTAATTTAGCTATGACATAATTATATCTGATTAAGGATTAATGCCTAACTAGTTAAAGTTTCTGGGGGATACATGTCGTATAAAATCCTTTAGTTATCAGTTATATAAATAATATATGTTTGATGCTATAACAAATCAGGTTTATTATCATATAGCTAGATCAGACTTTTCCTTAAAAACTAAACTTTTATACTATTAACATAAACAAAACTTTTTCGTTTAAATTTTAAAAATTAAATATTTGGTCAACCAAAACCAAAAACAAAAATTTATTATTTTATTTTTTACTAACTATTATTCTTTAAAATAATGTTATTTATGGATGACTTTGTAACCACTAAACATGCACTGCGCAGAAACATAAAATAAAAAATTTGTGTAAAAAAATCGACAAATGTTTACAAAATGGAAAGATTTTTTTTTTTTATGTTTAGCTTTCAAGTTTTATTAAAAATCTTTGTGCAGCATAAAAAGTATAACGATCTAATGCATCAGCAGGAATAGTAAACAAGAAAGGATTTGATGGTGTTTGCTAGTTGTAGTTGATGGTTAGCAATTTTTGATGATGAATTTTCCAAAAAAAAATTAAAAACTTTTTATTTTTCATTTTCATAATACTGTAATATCGTGTATCTATCTGTACGGTGTGGTGTAATCCGTGACCATATTTTAGATAGAGTGCATATTTTTTTTTTACTTTAATCAAACTTTGTTGTGTGGTAATTTTTTGGCTGAATATAAAAAATATTTATATTTATTATAGTTTTTTGGAAAATGTAAAATTTGATATATTTAATGTGGTTAAAAGAGACATAAATTAAATTAAATTTATTCATTAATATTAAAATGTTTTGTTTCAACCACTTTTCTGTTAAATTTATTTTTATTTTAATAACCTAAAATTGATTATGTTTTGTATAATGCAGAATATTTTTAATATAAATTACAATTACCGAATTTTTTTTTAAAAAAAATACTATAGAATATTTGTATTATGTATTATGAAGTAAACAGATAGAAAATAAGTACAACTCCAAGCAATGACGTCTGTTAAATTAATTAGAAATACAACGCCAAATGGTAAATCCAGTCAATTTAATCAAAAATATAACTTTTAGAGACAACACCTATCAAATTATACATCACATAAATCATTATTTTATATACAAAAGCTTAATTAGTCCAGTTAACAAGTTCTATGTGAAATCTGATCATTAACATTTATTAGTACTTTTTGAAAGGAAAATATTTCGAACATTATTACGCCCAGTAAGAATATAGCAGATCGGTACAAATTCCGAATAAATCACGAGATCGGACTAGGCCGTCTCAGATGGTTAGGCCATGTGAACAGAATGAAGGACAAAGAATAAAGACAAATACTGTATGAAAGACCAAAATGTTGGAAGGATGTTAAAACCAATATTTTAACAACAGTGATTCATGATCTGATTGTGTAAACTGAAGTAACCGATTAAAAATGTATTTTCTATACACTTGTCGCTTCAAGTTGGATTTCTGATTCTGGTAGGTGAAGCAGCGTATTTACAAGAATTTGTTGTATAGTTACAGCTCAACGTTGTATTTTTGATTCTTTTTAGATTATTATTCAGCGTAGTGATGTCTATAATGTGAAATCATAATTCTGAACTTTATCATGTTTAAACACTAACGAGTAAGCAATTTTGTATCTGACGTATATATAAAATAAATATTATTAATATTCTATAATAACATTCCATAGTGACGAATAAAATTCAATATATATATATTTATTAATAAATAAATTTAAATTATCTTACTTTAAAAAGCCAAACTTTTCCATTTATTCGAATATAATAAAGCTATAAAATTATTATTATAAACTTAAACTCTAAATTACAAAAAACATTATCAAAATTTATATTGTTCAAATCAATTTTGTATATTATAATAATATGTATGAAATTTATTTAAAAAATTATATTCTTGAGATAAATTCGATCATCCATATAAAGTGGAAATCAAAACAAAAACATTTTCTATATATTATGTAAACGACATTAAATTCAAAATAAAACAAAATATTATATTGAGGACAATATTATTTCGTCTGGAAGTAATAAAATTGGAACATCATCGGTCGAAATAGTTTTGCTTTATTATATTCATATAATATAATCATTATGTATATACTATATAAATATTTATATATTTTTGTTTATCATAAGAATACATAATCTACAAACTATTTAGAAGAATAAGGATATTCGTATAAATACCACAGACACTCACACAAACTAAAGCAAAATGTTCATCCTTTGGTAAAAGAAAATTTTATTTTCAAACAAAAACAATAGATTTTAAGGATACCGCAAATTGTTGGATCTATTTTTTATTTTACTATTATTTCTTTACATTATTTCATAAGTATTTGACAGAAATTGTTGCTCAATTGATTTGTATTTAGATTGGTTTAACAATTGAAATTAACACCATAAATAATAAATTTTAGACTATTACTTTTGAATAATTTAATATAGTCCATCCAAGAATTAAATTATTCCAAGAATAAAAAAAAAAGTTTATAAAAGCAGTAATAAACTTGGTAATATAAGGAGTAAAGATCTATAAAGGAAGGTAATTTGTATTCGGTATAAAATATAAAGAAAACACTGAATAACAAGATTCTAGAGTAAAATAAAAAGTAGTATAAAGAGATATTTAACTTCCAATACAGGTTATGTTCGGGGCACCTAAAATAATGAGAATATAATAGCTAATTACCAACCTGCGTGGATTTAAAAAAAAAATGTAATGACATCCTTATTGGACAATGCGCTAGCCACACCACGAAGAAGGCAGTATGTAAAAACTTTTCAAGTGTGTCGCACTGATAAAAAAAATACCTCAATAACTCGCAATTCAGATTCAGAGTTAGACATATTTACCACAATAACCGAATCTAACTAATTTCATATCATCATTACAAATTATCTTCAAAATTAAACTATTCATTAAGATTATTTTGATCCATAAAAATACTATTGTATTTATTAATAATTTAAATTACATAATTCTCTAAAAAAATATTATTAATTAATACATATATAAATAGTTATATTGTTAATATATTTATTAAATATTTGATTATAAAATTAATTGATTTTGTATAAAATATAATAGAAATTTCAAAAAGGACAACCGATAAATTCAAAACTATAAATTAAAATTAAATTGTGCGAAAGATTGTTTTTAAACTTGTATTTTAATCTTTAATCTTTTGTATTATTTATTTTATTGACTATTGAAATAGAATATTGAAAAGGAAAACTTATAAATCCTGGTTTTCTTTTACTTATTGATATTGTATATTTTCATAAAGGATTTATGATAAAATTTTCCTTATCAAGATTATAATCCCATCCATAAGTTTTGTTTTCTATAATCTTGTATTTATATTTATACAAGAATAAAACAAATGATAATTTTATTTTATTGTCATTAAAATTATTAAAGGACTATTATTAAATAATAATTATAATGTGTATAAAATTTAAGAATTAATTAAATTTAATTGATTATTTAAAAATTGAAAGCAATTTTCTTTATCTTTCGGTATAGGAAAATATTAAGAAGAAAATATAATAGAAATTTTTAGTAATTGAATTAAATTTTTAAAGCGTAAATGCTGAGGAATAAGAAAAAAGTATATGTACTCAACTTCAGGAACAAGAGTTAAATATATGCTTAGAGGACAAACCGCCTAGATTGAATTCTAATTAAGATACTCATATTAATCATGAATTATTCAAAAATCTAATTTCTTCGAATTAAGCTTACCAATTTTTCTTCAAGCCATATTTTAACATGCTGTTTCGAAATTCAAGAAATTTATTTATATATACCTAGAAACACCAAAATTGTGTACAACTTACCAGGTGCAAAAATATGTGATTAAGAAGAAAATTGTTATCTGTTCCTTCTTAAGTTCAGGCCATTAATTCAAATCCTCTCGCATAGTTTGTATAATAGAATTATTAAGTTTTATCATATTTCTCAGGAAAAATTATTAATGCAAACTATAAGATCTTATCATCATATTTTCTATTGTAAAAGTTTGATTCCTTTTGAATCCCTAACAAAATTTATTCCTTATAAATGCAAATTACAAAAAAAAAAAATTGTATATAAAATAATTTTTATTTCATAATTTCACTTAAGATGCATTACACAATAAAATTTCTGGTATCCGGCAATAAAGCACGTACTTGTCATATTTATCTCCCATATAACGATTACACTTGCACAATAAAATGATCCTTAAATAAACATTGGCAAATAAAAGCTAAAGAAATTCTAGTAAGTAGAGAGAAACTAGAAACATTATTATTATTTATTTAAAAGGAAATTTCCTATCTAAAGTATAAAAAATGGAAAATAAGAGTAAATTTTATACCATACAAAAAGAAGCGATAGACATTCATCTCTCAAAGGACATTATTATGACAAAATGTTATGGAAAATGTAAAATGCATAAAATATATAATGATGTAAACTGTGTTGTACAGGATGAAAATTCTTATTTAACTTTTAATAAAAAATTTAGCAAAATACATAAACAATTTAAGAAATTTTAGACAAGTACAAAATTTTATTTTGTTAGTTTTGTAATTTTCCAGAATAAAGTAATTTCAAACATAATCATTAGTTTGAATAATCAAATTAGAGACTAAGAGCTGGCAAGAGTTTAATTAACAATATTTCAGCATGTGTTCAACATTGTAGTAGAATTATTAAAAAGGAGATTGGAAAGCGTCAGACAGTATAGCAAAATTTATTCCTTACTAACACTAACTTAGAAATATAATATTCCGAGAATGTAGTGTTAAAATAGCATAGATCTCTATTTCTCAGTAGTTATAATCACATTTAAAATTGTAAGGACTATATATTCGCCATGATATATGAGCTTTTATCTGGTCCATAAGGAAATATTCTAGGATTTATTCAAAATATCTGAATTTCGTTAAGGAACAATAAATATATAAAAGATAGAGACTAGAGAGTACAAAAATATGCACACAACAGTGGTCGTGGTGGTTCATGGACTGACTTTCTAACTAACTTTAACCTTATTTAATCTACTCTAATAACGTATAAATATAGTACTTTTTTGATAGTTTATTTTTTAAATAAAATAAATTCCACTTTTAAGAAAACTGTTGCCAGCTCTTCGATTAATAATTTTTGAAAACTTTAAAATAATATCTTAAAAAATTCTAAATTTATTTAAACTTTTACACATCAAAAATGAATAAATTTACACAAGTAATTTTATTTATGAAATTTTAGACATTGAGAAACATGAATGCAATTGGAGCAAATAATATAATGTAAAACAATTTTGTCCTTCTTAAATTTTACTATAATTTTTTTTTTTTTTAAATAAAGAATTCAAATTTTCAAACATATTCTTATGTGAATCCAAATTCACTTTTTACACAATTAAGGCTAATTATCACTGCAATTTTGTATTCCTTCCTTTTTTGCATGACAATTCTTGAGATTATGATGTAATTTTACATAATATTTGATATGGTAAAAATGTAGTTGTGTAAAAAAGAAATATACATTAAAGATCTTTAGCCCGTATAAATAATGTATTACGCTCTAAAAAATTATTTAACATAATCGTTATCCTCAACATAAAAAAAGGATTTATGTAAATAAAATATTATCCACCATCATTATGATATATATTTTTTTTCACATGGAAAATTCCAATTTATACAATGATAGTTGCATAACGAACCGATATGCTACCTGCAATTTAGCCAGTGTCAAGGATAATGAATGTAATTTTTATTTTTACATTTTTCTTTTACATATTTTATTCATATTTTTTATATATACTTACATATACATACTTGCATGAACAATAAAAAATCAGTTTTTAGTTACAAACTGAGAATATTTATTTTAAAGCAATTTTTTCTTTAATTTCATACATTTTTATACAAATAAAAACTGAAGAAAAATTACTTTAACACTTTTTTTTTTATTATTATTATTAAATAAATAAAAATCTAGAAAAGTGTCAAGCATTCTTTTGAATATGATGTTTTAAATTTTTTACAAGTGATTCACTAAAAAAAAAGCAGCTTTGAAGATTTTTTGTAAACAACACTGGTTTTTTTATGTTGCATTTCGTATTTGAAATACGAGAATTACATAGTTTTCTAAAATAAAATTATAATTACTAAATTTCTTGTAATATATAAATAATATTTAATTTACATTTTATAATGTTATTTATATTAACTAATTACATAGTTGAAATGTTTTGCTTATTATAGTCAAGAAGTCTAAAAACACTGCAAATTAAAATGATTAAATTAAAAGCTAATTAAGAAATGCAACAGCGCGAACATCTAATTGTCATGAAAACAAGGATTTAAAGTGGCTAAACTAATAAAAACTGGGGGCCACAAATGATTCTTTTAAGTACTTAACAAAATCGCTTATAGAAGCTAGATAATTATTCGACAAATGAACAGAGCAAGCGAATCCACTTAAATTGAATGAATCGAGCTACCTTGATAATATGAAAACAATGTTATTATATCAACCACCATCAGCCAACCGCCAAACTATTAAATGAAATATGATGGACCAAGGTAAATAATGAAAATGAGGAATACTTGAAATACATGTCACAATCTTTCATATAGAACACTATATATAATGCGGAATATTGAAATTTTGAACAACGTAATAGATTGATCCACAACAAGGTGGATTGATGTACTAATAAACTGTTCGCCGAAATTGTAGTAAATCTCTGTGAGGTTTCAAGTATTCGATCCCTTTGCTGTCAATTTTATTTTAATACGTTTCTATATGATGAACCGCTGGGAGTTCATGCAATTATGCCAGAATTAAGTCTATTGTACCAATCTTATCCTTAATTGAGCCAACAACTATTTCGATCGAAATATAGAATTGGTTTCCAACCCAGATCTTCTACTTCATACCGTTCGTTCATGTTGTAAGTACTACTCTGTTACACAATCATGCACCTGCGAATAAGATGCAAGATCCCGCAGTATTTTATGTGCTTTTAAGAGAGAGATCGCCAAATATACTGACCTTTTGCTACTTAACAGGTATTTCTGGGTGCATATAAATTAAAAATTTGTACTAAATTTTTAAAATGTACATATCCAACGATATTTAATTTGAAATATTGAAAATAATTTTAGAATTTTCAATGAAAATATGTGAAATTTTCCTGTAATTCTATATATGTATCACTATCTGGCATAGAGCATAGAGTTTTACTACTAATATTCATTATGTAAAGTTAAATTCTTTCGGAGAAAAAAAAACACTTATCAAATGAAACACCTATAGAAGTTATAATTATACTTTTGTAAAACAGATAATAAAAATTTCCAGACAAGATAATGACAATCATATAATATAGAATTAATTACACCAAAGATATATGAAATTGAAATTGTAAAACATAAATTTGATATTCATACTGGTGGTTCTTGCGGTTTCAATGATACTCTCTATTTAAATTGAATTTTATCAAATGCAAATATTAATAATAAAATATAATAATATTATATAGTGAAGGAAATTAATGGTGAACTACAGACTTTTATAGCATTATAAGGAACAAGTAAATTATATTTTCATATTTTGAAATATTTCTAATTTTGTTTTAATTTTTCCGTATTACTGCTTCTGCTACTGCCTTCATTCTTAGATATATTATTAACATTAATTTATATATGGAATTTAAAATGTAATATTTCTGGTGTATGACTTTTAATAAATAATAAATTCATAGACAACCTGTATTTTTCGTTTTTTAACAAAATATTTTTAATTTTTTAAAATATAGGTTATACATTAAAATTTTAACATAATTTTCAAATAATTAACGTAGTAAGTTTATATGTAAATGTGTATTCTAATGTATTTGCTAAGAAAAAGGTAATTATACTACTTCTTTAAATCTGAATTTTTCGTGAGTAAAATGAATATTATAAAAGATTTTTTCTTATTACAATTTTAAAAGCATAACAAAATCATATTTTATTTATACAATTATGTTCAGAATATAAATATTAATGTTAAAATAATTTTTAATAATATGCGTTAAATTATATATAATATTGCAATTAAATTATTTCATCAGTTTAAAGATCATAAATGGAAATTATATACAGATTTTAAAATGGTATTAAATTGTGCATTTTATTATGTATTTTAAGGATTGGGTACTTAATATCGTACAATAAAAAAAATTTATACAAATTTTCAAAAAAAAAATTGTTTGATATTATTAAGTTAATAAATTTATTCACTGAATTTCATTAAAATTTATTAAATATTGAAAAATATTTAAATTAATTCATATTTATACCGAAATTTACATATTTATTAATGCGTATTTGAAAGGTATTATGTTATGTGTTTATGGATAAATTCGTAGTTCGGTATCACTGACTGATGGTATGATTTAATTTGAGTTGGATTCGTAATCTTGTTTTACAAAATCTCGTAATTAGAAATTTTGTAATCAAAATTTTAAAATTTAATAATTTCATAATTTAAAATCTCGTAATTCCAGAAAATTGGTTTATAAACTTAAATATAGTATTTTTATTTTATAATAACCAAACCAATGTATCAATTTTTCCATTTTTATTTGACACCTAACAGTTTTCTAAGGAATGTCTGTATATACAAACATTAACAGAATAGTAATCCTGTTTTTGTTGAAAGTTGAAATATATCCAAAGTAGGAAGTTTTGATTTATCACTTTTTTACTTCCCATTTACATTGATAGTTAATAAGTCACCATGACTGTTTTATACACGAATTCGTGATTCAACAAAATATCGTGTATATTTTAGATTTTAGTGTGCAAGGAATTGTAAAAACTGTGCACGAAATTCATTGCTTTGCAAAAATAGTTATTTTTTTATAGTTCGAAGAACTTGTGAACTACACAATACCATTACAAAAAAATATGTTTTTTTTTAGCTAAAGTTACATATCAAATAACATGACTGACTATATGTATAATATTAGTGAGCTAGCTAGAAATATTAATTGTAAATTGAGTAATGCATAGTTCGCCTTACTATTAGATTTTTTTTTATATTTTATACTAAATTACAAAAACATCGTGGAAATTAAAGAATCATTACTTGAATTGCCAGAAGAGGAGTAAACCTGGAGTAGTAACTTCCGAACACGTTGTACCCCCATTGGAAATGTGTAAAATAAAATAACTCAAACTGTATGGGGTACCTACATCCAGAGGAACACGAAACGCTTATCATGCTACCGCGCTCACAATGCAAGAAAGCAGACGTTATTCTTGCAGGGCGCTGCTTAACCGCAAGTGATTACCTAACCTAGTTAAATTTTTGGATTATTAACAGTAATTAAATGAATTTAATTTAAATATTATAATATAAAATCCAAAAATTGATATCTTTATTAAATTAATTAACCATATTTAAAATGATATAAATAACCTATAATTCAATAATGAATGAAATCGAGGTTATAATTAATTTTACAATAAATTATGTATTTGTATACCGATACTTACATTAACAATTTATAATTTATTCGAAAAAAAAATTTAAAAAAACCACAATCTACCCTCATAAAAAAAACCACACGATAGACTGAAATCGTAAAGGTCCAAACGATTTTACTTCTTCAGATCTTGTAGGGATAAAAACTTCAAAATCAAATGCCATTAGTAAGTCAAAAGTTTCTATTTCATATACCAGATTTTAGTTACCAAATCATTCCTACTTTAAATATCTTTACGTTTCAGATTAAATTATCTTAGTAACAGTATTTTTGAAAATTGCTGTCAATCTAATCCCATTTCATACAGCCATATTTTTCTGCTTAAGTTGACATCTAATATTTTAATGTATAAATATTTTAATTTTTGATATATGCACGAAATAATCACAAGAATTTAATTTTGAACCGATATTTTTATTCTTCGGCATAATAATTGTGTAATTTAAAAACGTTTTTCATTATACAATCTGTAAATGACAGCCATAGAATATCGTAATGTCCAGCATAAATATTTTATATAGAATATAAATATATATATAAGCACTGGAAATCTAAAAAAAAAAAGTATTTATATATACCGAAGTTTCTTAAAAGTCATACTATGATAATTTGGAATTACTTCAGCTAAGAAAAATATATAAAATTAATTTACTAAAGAAAACAGAAAACTTTTCATTAAAAAAGTTAAATTACTTCTGTGTTTGGTAATGATAAACTACATACATTTATTTAAATAGTGAAATGATCATTTCAATTTCTTTTCAAAAACTTTTAAAAGTATAATTTAATATTGCAACAAGTAAAACAATTTTTTGTGCTTAATCCACGGATAAGATAATTTAATCATCACCCAACTATCAAGTTAGGTAATGGAAGAGAAATAAATTTACTATATAATCTTAACATTGCAAATTTGGACTTCAAAATTATTCACAAAACTTACAAATTCTTTAGTTTAAATATTGATAATGTTTTTATGACAAAATAAACACTGACTAATGAAACTACTTGCTTAGAAGCAGTGCAAAATTTGGAGATTGTAAAAAAGAAAATATCATTTCAGGAATGCCTGTACAGGATTTCAGAGCTCTATTATATGTATATTGTATAACTCGGAATTGGATATGTATATGATACCTTAGGGCAGGTTCAGAATGAAGCTATGAGCAGTTTTTGAAGTTATTTGTTGTTCAACTAACAAAAATACGCATTATCACGAAATGTTTCACAATTTCATGGTTTTTTTTAAAATAATTGGTGTTTAAAAGTGAAGATTTAATAACATTAGTTTATTCTAGACTTTGTGGAAACAAAGAAATAAAATTGGCACAATCGTCTCTTAATTAATAAAAAAATAGGGGGAAATTCTGTATAAAATTAAAACAGGAAAGTAATGTAGATTAAAATATGCAACACAAAACAAAACTTCGCGTAGCTTAAACTATACTTTGCGCACTCTCCGCTCATAGCATGGCACAGTTTCAGTATCGCTCATAAGTCATTCATAATGTCACTCTGAACGTGCACTTATACTTATTGAATTCAAATATTACGAATTTTAATTAGAATGTGCTAAATTTTCATGGAAATCGGATAACTATTAGTATGAGATATGCACGCCACTCTTACTGATAGATTTTTTTATTTTTATTTTTAAATTTCCTGCTTTGGAAACAGTCTAATAATATTCTTTCCATCAAAACACTATGTTTACTTATTCCATAACTCTTCGTAATATTATACATAAATATATATTATTGATTTATTTTATGTAAAATATCAATTTTTTTTAAGTTAACCTAGAAAAGCATTTCTGGATGCTAATAAATATGTTTCGAGCATAAAATACGAGATTATAGAAATTACATTATCCCCTAATGTAAACTTTATAAGCACGTGCGCTACACTAAAAAAAATATAATAATAATAAGTACCTCCAGTTAATATAACATTTATTTTCTATAAAAATATTTATTTAATATTGTACTTTGCAACAAAAAAAAGACAGTCAACGAAAAAATGCTCATTAAACCAATATTCCCTTGACGATATTCCAAGAATTTCTTCTGCAGATTTTTCTATGGAATAAGAAAAATTGAAAAATCGAACTAAAAAACACAATTTACTATGTAAAAAACGTAAAAAAAATGAAATGTAATAAGAAAAAATAAATCGAACAAATTTTCTTTGTGCTTGTGTTCCGAAAAAGTATTATCTGTTAAATAAAATTTTTATATAAATATACTAGCTTAAATGTTGCCCTATTTTTACGCTTGAACAACTTTTAAAGTCTATATATTTACAAGGATTATCGCACCTTTTCGATAAATTCACGTTCTTCTGTTACTGATTTTCATTCTTTCGTTATGAGTGTATAAAAAAGAATCGGGAAAAATAACAAAAAAAAAAAAATCGCGTAAATATGTACCTATATTAAACACATATACATATATATACATAAATATATATATTTTCTATACGATTATTAGTCCTGTCGAAAAAATACAGCCAAAAAGTCTCAAGTGCAGCAATTTCAATTTTATAGTTTTGTTGTTGGTGTTTCATTCGTAAAAAGAAAATTTTAATATTATTTTTTTTTTCAGTGTAGATTTTGTTTTACCTTTCCATTTGTAAATTTCACATTGTACTGACGGAAAAATCTGTTGCGAAGGAAAATTATACTGTTTAAATGGTGTATACAGACATAGACATGAAAGTATGATAATGGTGATTATTAATGGACCAAATTTAAACATGCGTTGGAAAACTGGAATTACTTTTTACATTTGTAATTGTAATTCCAAAAAAAAAAAAAAATACATTGATAAATTTTATCATAGTGTGAAATAAGTAAAAAAAAACAAAAAATTCGAGTTATTGGAAAATATGGAAATTTGAAAATTGATATGGAAAATAACAGAGAAATAATATTTAATTGTGTTGGTGAGATGTGGAAATGCAAAAGAAAGCTTTCTCTATGGGGTAACGAACAGTAGTAGATAAAATGTGGATGAAAAATTGAATGTGAAGCTTTCTTGTGGACTATTATGATAGGAACATTTAATTAAAAGTAATGTGCTTAGTAATAAAAAGAGTAATTAAATAATTATTGCTTAGATGTTGGTATTTTATTCTGTTATTAATGGATTTGATATAGAAAGAGGATTTGTTATTTAGCCCAACGCCATTATACTTTTAAAGTACATATTCTATTTTGAAACTAAATTCAAATTTAATTTTTATATCGCATACGAAATAAATTAATTAAATTTTTAATTTATTGTTAACACAATATTTGAAAATTTAAATAAATTTATATTTGATTTGAAATTTATTAATCAAAATTTTTGCGAATGCAGCCGAAAATAGTTTAATATCTGATTTTTTGCACGAATGAATATAATTGTGATTTCAGTGAATTCTCATAGTAAGATTTAAGGGTCAACTTCAACTCTTTTTTTGTCAAATTCAATGAAAATTTAAAATGTATAATAAAATTAAGTAATTAAAAATTTAACAATTGGGATAAAATTATAAATATAAAACGCCAACAAAAAGAAAAAGTAATTGATTTAATATAATCATTTTTATATTTAAATAAATACTTAAAATTTGATAACAATATTAACATATTAAAAATTTAAATGACCAATCATAAGTTAAAAGTAATCACATAAATACTACTTCCCTTATTATTATTACATTCAAAGAAGGAATAATTTACATGAAATTTGACATTAATAAAATGGACAACATTATAATTCGACCTAGTATGTATACATATTAAGATATTAAACTAGATCTGGTTGATAAATTTTACATTTATTAAAATTTATCTCCAATTTAAATTAAATTCATTCATTCATCACAATTATTTCCTAATTGAACTTCTAATAAATAATTATATATGAATATCTATGTATTTTATGCTTAGTTTAATGTATTTTTTTGTACGATATGTTATTCAAAAGTATATGGTTAAAAAGGAATATTTGATAAAAATTATTAGTTTTTAATATTTCATCAATTTGTAATGAAAGTTCTTAAGTACGATTTAATTTCTGTTACAGAAATACATTTACAAAATTTTATACAATTTTGTAAAACATTTGAATGTAAAAATAAATTATTAACAAATATTAAAGTAATAATTATAATTATTTAAGTAATATGTAATTATATTTAAGTTATATAAATTTTACTGGACCCTCAAGATTGGGAACAAAATCAAAAGCTAGTAAAAAAAAATAGTACATAAATAACAAAGTGTGAAACTTGATTTACTAAAGTCTTGTTAATGGAAAGATAAATTAATGTTTATTTTTTCACTTTGATTTCCTTAGAAAAAATTTAGCTGGTATGCCAGAACTTCCTGAAAGTATTTACATGGCCCAGTCTAACCCTGATAGACAAAAAACTATTTTAGAATGCAAAATTTTGAAATATAAATATAAAATTATATATGAAAATTTGAACTATTTTTATAATGTTAAATATTCATTAATTTAGTACAACACAGAAAAATTAATTATATTTGTTTTTATTTTTTGAATACGAAAATTGAAGAACACTTTAATTTGATCAAAAAATTCAATTTCAAAATCTTTTCAGTGATAAAATCGTCTATTTCCTTTTCAGAGTCATCTATGAGATTTTCCAGTTATTATAACAAAAAAATTGTATTGTACTGCCAATTTTTCAAACAGTGGACGATTTCTTAAATAACACTAGAAAGGGGCCAAGTTTGCGAAAATATGGGGAAAATTAAAATTATTTATAACTTATTGTGGATAAAAATTGAGCAAATTTATCTGGGTAGTATTCTAATTCTCCTACTTATTTGAAATATCGAAAATTCTAGGATTTACCTTTTTACTATTTTGTTTGTTTCTAATAGAATTTATAATTGTAACAAAATTTACCCAGAAATAGATTAAATAAAAGGATCCATCCGCAGGACACACAAGATAATAAAAAGAGTAATAAAAAGTAAAACGGGAAGTGCCGTAGGGGGAATATTCAAATAATGGTATAATTAATATAATAAATAAATCCATATTGAAAATACTATTCAGTATATGAACTATTTTTAGAGAATTGTAGTTTTATTTATATTATCCCTAAATTCGAATACTAATCAATTTTTAGAAGAGAAATTATTTAATTAGTATTTTGGTAAAGATGATACGATATCTATTAAATTTCGACCAATCATTTTTTTTATTACATATAGAATTACAATATAGATTAAGGCTGAATATAAAACGGAATATAAAAATGATTCTGCTTTTTTTTATGGAACAATGTATATAAATGATGCATGTTGTTAACTGCGAAATAATGTTATAATTGATGCAATTAATTTGTGCATTCCACTCGTGATAAAATACTACAAGAGCACTTCAATAATATAAAAAGCTTTTTATCACGCATTAATAATAACAACACAATAAAAAAGCTTTTCAATTCAAGAAAAACACTTGAAATAATTTTATATTCGTTAAAAATAGATTAAGTGTTGTTTGACAATTAATTAAGCTAAAATACTTTTATTTTGATGGATTTCCAGTTTAAAATAGCATGGTTTCATTATTTTCGTCTATTCCGTCTGTCTATTATTGCGTATTCTCCGGATCTACTATAGAAGTATACCAGAAACTTCATACCAACGCCATTCGAAAGCAAAAAAAATCTAGGTTATCCTTTCCAGGTAACTTAATCTATGTTACTTTATACTTTATTGACGGTATTATAAAACTGCCCGAATAAGATATTGACCTGTCAATCTAATTTCATATTTTTTCAATTTTTTCTCAAATACAAAAAGTTTTGAATACAATTTCGATAACTTTTAAAATTACAGACAATTTTTAATATGAAAATGTATTATTTTGTTACATTAGAATACAGAACATAACAAATTTATTTATAATGCTTTTATGGTAATTATGACAAGTTTAATACCTAATTTTATTTTAAATACTTCCTGAACCTAAATTTAATCCTGCGACAAGAAGAAAAATTAAACTTTTATAATAATAAAGTGTTTTTTTGTCGTTGTTGTTGTTGTTGTTGTTGTTGTTGTGTTTGTAATTTGATTAAGTTAAAAACAAATCTGGGAAATAACTTTTTAATCCTCGTGTAATAGTAAACCACAACCAAAATAAAGTATGAGGATTTTTATAAAGTCAGGTATACCAAATTATAATCTTCACCTGGGCACAAATATTATATTATTTATATATTAACTTTAAAAATTATAATAAATACAACTAATCCATATTAATATAGATTCAATATTTTTTCCAGAATAATATGAAAATCAATTAGTAATTTAGGAGAATAAAAATAATACTCTATCAGATAATGAAAATAAGAATTCATGACATTTTGGCTACAACAGGCACCTACCAAAAGTAAGTTAATACACTATAACTACTATAACCAAACAGAAAGTCCAAAGACATAATGGTATTATATTGTATCCAAACAAAAAAATCTACGTGTGCAAAGATTGAAGTCGCAATGAAGATTCCCAGTGCCTACTGGGCTGGCTATATGCCATGAGACTCAGGCTGTTAATCGATGTCAAAAATGTTAGTTTTAGCATAAGTACATAAAAGTGCATATGTCTTCTTTCTAGAACTAATTACCAAATATACATAATCAGCCTCAAGCAAGAGGCCTTGGCAGTTGAATCTTCACCTCACACTGTAAAAAAAACTGTGTTCGTTACTTAAACAGTAATTTTAAAGCTTACGTTAAAATACACCTAGTTAACAGTTAACACTATGACAAGTTTAGTAGACTGGACTCCTCAGGCCCCACTAACTAATCCTAATAGATCCGAGGGCGCCAAAAGATAAAGTAAGGATGATTTTTGTATGGTTATTTATTTGAAATAAAAAATGTTAATCATTTATTTTTAATATTAAACTTTGGTTATTACTTACTTTTAGAATTTTATTTTTCCATGTTCACCCCACTTGAGAATATATAGATAGATAGACAATAAAATATTTATTAAAATATTTATTGCAATGTGAACCTACTCTTTATAATGGATTGCGAACCATTTGTTGTCAAGCAAATGGTCACAACTGTTGGCATTTTCCCCAGTCTTAACCCTTTCAAGCCGGATATTTTTTCACGTTATTCAGCTTTAGCTGAAACAATAGATCACGTGATCAGCGGGTAATATATGTCCCATCAGTCTCGAAAGGGTTAAAACTACAATCACATATTGTATTTTCTAATGGATTACGGAATAACACACTACCACTACATCGCCGCTCCGTATTACAACTTTGCAATATAGTATTTAAGTTTATAAATTGAGGAACGTTTCAAATTTTATTTAGTAAAAGGCGTCTTCACTTGCCTTTCCTATGCGATTCGTATTGAATTGTCGATATAATTTGCGTTTATATGAAATTTCGAACTTTATCTCTGTTTATTGGAAAAATCATTATTTCGATAAAGTAAATGTATTTAAATATTTATTAAAAAAAATATACCCATCAATACATTTCCTTTTAACATAATTAGTTTAATTATATATTATATTGATTATTATTTATATTTAATACATGAAATACTTTAAAAAGGACATGATATCATGACACATTTTTACACCTCTAATAAGTTTGAGGATTTGGGTTATACAAAAAAAAAAAAAAACGTTTTAATGTTATAAATTTTATTATATAGAATTTATTATTTTTTAGAATCAATCGGTTAAAGTCCTTATAATTGAATTACTTTTTTTCTTTTTAATATATGATTGGGATTTCTATATGGATCACAATAAAATAAATTGAAAAGTCTGCAAATATTTATGTTCTTTTCTTGCTGAAAAATATCAATTTGCCTACATTGTTAATATACACTTTTATATTTTCGGACAATCTCATTATTGTCATAGTAAATTTATATTTTATAAAGTTATTAATTGAAATTAGTTTTGAAGAATAAATATATGAACTCTCGTTGTATAGTATTAAAACTAACAATAAATTTTATTGTGACTAGAAAGACTGCCCATAAGTAGACTGTAGCCTTTCTGGTTATTGTTGTAATACCACATTCAATTTAATTCGACTTACTAAACCTAGTACTAATTTATCAATAAAGCTGAATGTATATTCTGTTACTGTACCATCTTCTTTAATTTCAAAAGAGCGACTTCATATTCTGCCCTTAAATTCATATATTCACTATACAATTTTTATGTCAGTACTAATGTGTTATGCTATTTGAACCCACCTGGTACAGATTATTTTTTGGGTTTCTTATAAAATATCTTCTTGTAGTTACTATTATTTTTGGCTTTTAACAGCTTCCTAATCATACAAAACCAATAATGATGTTCGATATTTTTATTGACTGAAAGATTTAAAAGGATCCAACGAAATTTTTAATCCGATAATCCAGTGGAGGTGGAACACGATAATGGAAGGATATCTTCAGAGAATCGTGAAGGGAATGACTTATGGATTAAATAAAAAACAATTATTTTTTATAATAATTAAATGAATTATTTTGTGATAAGGATTACATATGGATATGATGGTATAATAGGGCGATAACATCTCTTTCTAAACAAAATATAAAATCTAACATAAAAACTTACTTGTTATTAACTAATAATTCAATATAAAAATCAGCTCTATACATTCTTGAAGATTCTAAATTTTATATATTTAAAATATATTATATATTAAATTTCTAATTTTGAAAAATATTTTTCGTATTATTAAATGAATAAAATTATGAATAATTTATAAAAAGATTTATTATTATAATAAAATTATCAAAAATGATTTAATAAAATAATGTTTTTACCTATATATAACATTTTATTAATTATTAATTTATAATGTCTAATTTATTTAAAAAGAAATATGATATCTCATTTATAATTTATTAACATCGTCGTATTCCTATATGACTTTGATGATGTTAGAAAATTACTTTGTTTATTACATTGTGTATTTTACAAATTTACCAAAAAAAAAAAACATTATAGGGTAAAATATATATATTTGATTGAACCTTTTTAAAAAAAAATTACAAATAATCATCCTATCAAAATAATGCTTTTCTACACTTCATTAAATAACAGAAACTCCTTATATAACACACTCGCTTGTCATATATATTACAATATGGTATACCATATTATCCTTATACGATTTTACATTCTAGTTGTATATATTTATATATCCGGATTTTTGTATATTAAACAACAAAAAAAAATATGCCTTTTCGTTTGGCAAAAATCAAGGCACCACACCAATCCAAAAAATTTTAACATGTAATATAAACGAATCCCAAAGGACATTTAAACAGGTGAGAAAAATTTACCAACATTAAATAATGTATTATAAAGTCGTGTATTTTGTTTGTAATGAAATTTACAAAATGTATTTACGTTATATATATTAAGTACACAAATTGAGACTTCGTATAACGATTTGTTTAAATGAACTTTTGTATAAATCGCTATATTTTTTATTATTATTATTTTCTAACATGTAAAGATTTATATTTTAATTATTCATTGAATTATGTAATATAAATTTAAGAGAAATAAATTTAATGTTAATATAATTTAAATAAAATTTGTACATGGTTTGTAAAGTAATTGTATATGTTAATAAAATTGCTTTTTATTTAACAAAAAAAATAAATGAGATTAAATTAAAATGTTCGTATGGTGGTAAATAATGGTAAATTATATAAATAATACTATATCTGACGTGACATAAAGTTGAAAGATGAAGTAAATCTGTTTTAAAAGGGTAAAAGAAGACAAGAAAGAATCTGTGATGATTCGCTATTGAATAAATTTTCTTTAGTTTTTTGTTTTTTTTTTGTCAGCCAAGTAAAATTTTTAGTCAGTCATCCATCCATCATCAGTGAATGTTAGAAATTTTTTATGTGGCATATAATACATTCACATTTCTTCAGGAGCATTTGTATTAAAGTTCCATTGAAAAAACAATCATTACCAGGATTAATTAGACCCTATGAAAACAAAAATGGTAAAACGTAAAAGAACAAAATGGAATAAATAAAGGATGTTAATTAAATGTAATGGCTAGGCTGGTAGCAAAGATATGTTGATGGTCCTATACTTAGAATAAAGTGAACCGGTTCCTTAGTACTTCCCGAATGTATTTTCATGTTCAGTACAACCGTAATCCGCTTAAGCTTAACTCGTAATTACTATGAAATATTTTTGAATAATTAACAATTTCTGTTTGTTTCTAAAAGATTATTGTATATCGAAGGTTGAGTTATACATAAATATATTTTGTTTACCAATATAAATTTACTAAATAAAAAATATGAATTATTATAAGAACATATTTTTCAAAATTTCTTTTATTTTTTCATACATTTTGTTTTTAAATATTTTTTTTCATTATATATATATATATAAAACCCCTGATAATAAACTTTTCCTAAGAGTGTACAGTATTAAGAAGTAATAAACTTTCTTTTCAATTATCGTCAATGTCATTTTTCGTCCTTGTTGTATATATGTAATGTATATTACATAATTTTTATATACCCCAAAAAAAATATAGTTACATACATATCAAAGAAAATTTTCATTGCTTATATACAAAATATTATAATGTTAAATTAAATTCGTTAATACTCAGATTATTTCAAAGTAGGTCGAAAAAGTTATTAGAGTAATATAAATGTGTAGTTTATTCCTTTAAAAATAATATACAAAATATTTAAAAAATTGTAAATTTTATTAAATCCCTAATGAAATGAGTATTCACCGGTTAATTTTTTCTAGATATCGAATCTGATCAAAAATAATAGAAATAATAAATCGATTTTTCCATAATTCCAGTATATATGTATGTATATTACCGGTTTTGAGTGCACTTAAGTATATGGGGATGGGTTTTTTATTATATACAGAAATACATAATGTATAATTCGTTCTTGAAAAAGTTATACTGTTTACTCATAAGATTTAATATTTATATCCTGTTTTACAGAAAAGCAAATATTTGCTATTTTAATATAAAACTTTATAAAAATTTAAAAAATTTTCATCAAATTTAGTAAATTACTTTTCAATTACATTATTATTGAATAAGAAAAATATTTAATTTAATTAATTATTTCTTTTAAATTATTATATATATATATGTACCTACATAACATATTAATAATTAAATAATTTTTCTATAAAGTAAAAAAATTAAAAAAATTGTATAGCTGGGAAAGGATTCTATCAAAGGAAGGAATTAATACAATACCATACCAATTTAACTATATATATGAATACATATAATACTTTCCATTTTATATTTAAAATTAAATCCATATACAAGAATATATAACCTTCCTAATGGTTAATATAATTCTTCCATTGAAATGTTATTACCAACCTCTAACATAAAAAATGTATTTAGAAGTAGAGTTTAAGCGTCATCTATTTTGTAATAGATTCTATAGATTTTCATAATTAAATAATTTGATTCTACAAAACAATAGATGAAACAGGCTGTAATATAAAACACTCACTCAAAAACGCAAAAACAAACTAATGAAACTAATTGAGGTGAATAAACTAAAATTTAAAAATCAAACATCAAAGACACTATCCGTGAATTGGTTCAAGTATTATTTCTGGAGTACTTCAATTGAGTTATTAAATTATGTTATACAGTTGAGTTAATACTAAAATAATCTAATACATATTTATAAAATCAGCGTATCGTATCGTTTTTTAGAGTTTTACGTGTAAGAAAAACCGAGATTGTCAGAAAATCGCACATTTGCTGTCAAAATAATCTGTTAAGAGCTATGTATGAAATTCAAAACGCTTTCAATTAGCAAAAGTTTTGTGACAGTGTCGTAATCAGGATTGTCTTTTTGAGGAACTTATTATTTCAGACGGAATTAATAAAAATAAATATTTTAGATTCCTTAATGATATGGAAACGAAAATTAGATGGTTTTTTGAAGTAAATATGTTGTCATAGAATATTAGTCAATAAATAAAATTATAGTTTTACTCTAAAGCCGAAGTTTGCAAACTATTACCAACAGTCTGGAACTGTTACTTAGTTTGCTTATACATATATACATACTATAGAAAATAACATACGTTAATACATAAAAATTATTTTAGCTATGAATTAATAAAAAAAAAAATATTTTATTAAACTTCCAATTCATTTTCAATATTTTTCATATATAAATTGCGTACATTTCTAATAATTTCAGGATTACACAATGAATTTATTAAAATTATTTTAATTCTCAATATTTCATCTTCAATTGAAATTTTAGTTTCTTGAAATCGTTCTGAATTTAATTTCATTTGATTTAAAAAATCTATTGATGATATTTTTTTCAAATATTCTATATCTAATTTAGAGATTTTAATTAAATGTTGAACTTGTTCATCTGTTAAATATTGATATGGATACAATTTTCTGCATAAGCTTTTTTTTCTCTGTGTAGTTTTTATGTTAATTACTTGTTGAGTTAAAACTTTTAGTATATTTAATGTTTCCACTTCATTGGTTATTTCTGATATCTGATTTGAATTAATATTTGAATAGTTTAACTCTAAAATACTTCAAATTGAATTGTTACTTGATTCGGATTTAATATATTCATTGCATGACAGTCCGTTGTATTTTGAATAAATTTTTCAATTAATAATTTTATTATACATTCATCAAGTTGCATTTCTGTATCGTTCTCCTTAAATAATAAAATTGATATTTATAACAAAAGAAATCTTATTTGTTATATTATTTACAAGTGGTATCCAATGATTAATACTTAATGAAGTTTCTAAATTCTCTACATAATGCCAAAACATCCGAGGTACTATAAGAATATCTCCCGCTTCTAGTATGCATCGATAACATTCTGTTTTGATATCTGTATTTATAAAATAATAATTTAACCAGATTTGTTTTTACAATTGTTTTAAAAATAAAAATAAAAATCCAATATAAGAAAATCATATTTATGAATATTATATTGATTTAATGATACTTACTATCAAATTGTTTTACATTTTTTGGACTGTAAAATGTTTCTGAACAATAAACACTGGATTCTTCATATGGTACTCGAACAGGTGTTAATTTTGAATTTGGTGGGAAAAGTAACCACATCTTGCTTGAAATAAATAATTAAAATTACATAAACTGCCATAATTTATAATACTTCTTACCGGCCATAAACCTGTACAACAATATTACAACCATATGTATCGTAATGACATGGTGTATGTGCTCCAGATGAACTTAACCAAAATGTAATGTCTTCCTCATGAATACCGGGAAACCCAAAACTTTGAAAACTTATGTCATTACGACAATTTTCTGGAATATCCCGAATATTTTTGTAATTGATAGCCGACCAATTTTCTTTGAAAAATACATTATTATTATTGGTAGCATCTACGTAAAAATTTTCCACAGTCATTGGAATATTAATCCTGAATTTTTCCCATTGAGGACTATCAAAATATTTCCTGCTAGCACTAACAAAGTCAATTTTAGATTTTGTTGGTTCTGTTTCTTTACTATATTCTTTACACCATTCTTCAAACGATTTATTTTTAAAACATTTCCAATCGAGATTACAATTCCTTATTATAATAGGTTCTTTCACATTCAATATAATTTCTCGTATATTTTCCATGGTATTGGGATTAGGATCTGCTCTTATATCTAATCTAATATAAAAAATCCTTATAATAACTTTTTGAGAAACCAGCTGAGTTGCCTGCCCTATATATTTCTCAATAAATACAAAATTTTATAAAAATTCCCAGGAAAATTATTATGTATGTATATAAAATTTTACTGCCAGATTTTTTTTTACATATTTTTGTGATTTTTTAAAAAGAAATATTTATTTTATTAAGTTTAACGTTCCAAAATATTTAATTAAAATAATTCTTCTTCTTTAAAATTACTAAATTGCACAAGAAAGTGTTCCATTCCATTATTTCCCTACTTTTTTAACACTACTTCCCTACTTAAAATCTAACTCTATTCCTAACCTAAATCCGGCAATCTTACCACAACACAAAAATCGTTCAGACTGACTTACCACAACACAAAAATCGTTCAGACTGACAACATACAGTTTTCGTTCTTGCGTTATAGTTTACACGTTACACCATTTTCAGCGTGCTCTAGGCGTAAGTAAACAATATATACAATACAAATCTCTACGTTTTTTTCCTACACTCTGCTTATTCAAACATTTCCGATTACAGTTCGTTAAAGATGTAACGGACAAGTAGCCTTCTATTAATAAATAACTTCGTAAGCGGTTCGAAAAGTAACCGCTTTTATTAAAGGATAGTGATTTTTATTAATAATGCTACAAAAAACGAAAGAGAATATATAAAAAAATACTTAAGCCTAATCTAGCTTAGCTTTATGCAAACAACACATTTCATTTCAGCCGGTAGCGACCATAAACATAAAAATATAAAAACTTTTATATTTTAATATTGGCAATGAAAATGAAACACAATACACGAATACCAACATTAGAATATAATAGAGACCCGCCATTCATTTTATATTTTCCATAAAAAAAAATCTTAATCTTAATATAATTAAGTTTCTAGTTAAGTTAATCAAATTTTTTTTTTGGAATCAAGTAATTACTTTTAATTAACTAAACAGTGATAAGTTTTTCCGTTTTATATATTTAAAATAAATTACAAATACAAAGAAAATAATTTAAATAAATTTTTTGTTCAGGATGAATATCTTTAAGCATACATATATATATAATTCTAGAGCAATTAATATTTTTTATAAATTATATGTACAATTTAAAGTGTATTGACAATTTTTTTTTATATATATTAATAATCAACGAAAATGTTTTTATTTCTTAAATACTCTTAATATATATAACAAAAATAAAAAATTAAAACATATCTTCCTTTTGCATATAAAAAAAATAATTTTATATTATATGTATTACTATTTTGAAAGCGCTAGTATATTCACAGTGAGGACTAGCTTATCAAACAATATTTTTATGTACGATATTTTTTCTTCACATGCTTAATAAAATAAAGATTTTTTTCTTTTAAATAAATCTTTTATTGTATCTAAAAATATATATAATATATATTTAAAAATAAAATATATTTAAAATAATATATTTCTTGTTAGTGTAATGTAAATCTTTTTAAATTTTAATATAAATTTTCTATGATGCAATATTATGTAACGTTATATTGGAAAATGTAGTTTATATACATGTGTATTCGTAAAGTATATATATCTTTCTGCTTCTCTAAAGCTAGAAATCCAGAAGAAAGGAAAATGGATTTTTTAACTACTCAAATTTTGATATACATATATATGTATAACCTAAATTCTTATCTTTTTTTGTCAATTATTATGTGGATTGATTGTATATCTCAAAACAATAAAACAAATAAGAATCTTACATTTTAATTAAGAGTCTATTTAAAAAAACAACCCCAATTTTTTTGGAAAATTTCAAAATTATCACAATCAGTATACCTATTTTAAATTTTAATTTGATATTTTTGCGTATGTAAATAACACGAAGTACATTTATAGTTTTGTAATTTATGATTATGACCTATGCATTCCTAAAAATAGATTATAATGAATCAGAATCGAAAGTAATTTTCTTTTGCATTCATAATTTACCTTTTTCCCGACAATAAATTTTATAATATATCAGTTAATAATTTCTATATATTACAAATACAAATATATTTTTTTTTATTATAGTAGCTTAAATAATATTACTAAATAATTGAAAATCAGTGATCATTTTAAACACAACAAGAAAAGTGGTGGTATAAATATATATATTTTTTGAGAATTGTTCTTAATGCGCCGTGCAGAAGTATGAGAAGCGATGGGAGGTTTTTTGGATAAGCCGAAAACAGTTAAGCATAATGAGCATGGTGAAGGTAATGGATTATATTATGGAGTTGGTTCAATGCAAGGATGGCGATGTGAAATGGAGGATGCTCATTATGCACGTACCGGTCTAAATGAAAGTTTAGATGAATGGAGTTTTTTTGCTGTATTTGATGGCCATGCAGGTAGTAAAGTATCAGAACATTGTGCTAAACATTTACTTGAATGTATTATAAATACTGAAGAATTTAAAACTGGTGAATATGTTAAAGGTATACGTACTGGTTTTTTATGTTTAGATGAAACAATGCGTGAATTGCCAGAATTAACAGCTGATGCTGAAAAATGTGGTGGTACAACAGCTGTATGTGTATTTGTTTCACGTGAATATATTTATATAGCAAATTGTGGTGATTCTAGGGCTGTATTATGCCGTAATGGTTCACCTGTATTTGCAACACAGGATCATAAACCCGTATTACCTGAAGAAAAAGAACGTATACATAGAGCTGGTGGTAGTGTTATGATACAACGTGTAAATGGTAGTTTAGCTGTATCACGTGCATTGGGCGATTATGATTTTAAAAATGTTAAAGAAAAAGGTCAATGTGAACAATTAGTATCACCAGAACCAGAAATATTTTGTGAAATACGACAAGAAACTGATGAATTTTTAGTTTTAGCATGTGATGGTATTTGGGATGTTATGAGTAATGAGGCTGTATGCAGTTTTATACATTCGAGGCTGAAAATAACAAATGATTTGGAAAATATATCAAACCAAGTTATTGACACTTGTTTACATAAGGTAAATAAATTATATATAAAAATTTAATTTATTTTTTAATATTTTTATATATTTAGGGAAGTCGAGATAATATGAGTATAATAATAATAGCATTTCCTGGTGCACCAACATCAACACCTGAAGCCATTGAAGAAGATAAACGACTGGAACAACAAATCGAAAATATAATTAGAGGTTGTTTTAAACGTATTATTTGCCTTTAATAATTATAAAATCTAACAAAAAAAAAAAGCCATTCTACTAAAATTAATTAAAAATTAATTCAATTATTCTAGTCATTATAAAAATAATAATGGAGAAATTAGAAATAAAATCTTGCACTTAATGAAAAATATAAATAAAACATCAGGAAGAAAAATGGCATAAGCCAATTCCTAATCCATTCAGAAACAATACATAAAAAAATAAATCGAAAATTAAATCGCTGTTAGTAGTATAAAGTTTTCGTTAATCGAATTGTAAAATTTCGCTACCCAAAGTAATTAATATTTATATAAAAAAAAAATCGCGTTATTATATTTCATAATTATTAATTTTAATATTTTCAAAAATTAATTTTTTTGAAAGACTGATGCGTTTACATTTAACGATAGGAAATTTGTATTTCCTTAATATTTCTTATGAAAATTATTCCTATTTTTTTATAGTTTAAATTAAATTATTGTTATAATTGTTATTGTTATAATAGCGTAATTAAAAAAAAAAAACTAGTAAAATTTTATTCTTATTCTTATAATAGTAGATTGACATAACAAAATGCTGGATAATCATAAAAATTAATAAATTATCCTGACAATACAATTAATGTCGCCTGCTACTTTCGGATATTGATGAATATTTCATCTATTTTTCTTATGAAATCATATAGTAAATATAAAGCATATTGTGAGATAAAAAAAGTCAACTAAAATAGAAATAATTAATAAATATATAATTAAAGATTATTGTGAAATTTATCATAATATATTGGTCATATAAATGCCAATATAAAGCAATATTGATAATTACATTTAATAATGAATTTGTCAGAAAATTTCAATTTCTATAATTTTAAAATAACATTAACAAAATATGAAATAAATATTTTAATATAACAATAATCAATTGACCAGCGGTATACTAACCATTAATTAATGTTTGATTGCAATAATATATTATACAAAACTTAGTAATTTTATATAAAATAGAAAAATGTAGTTCTTGTCCGTTATTAACTATTTATTATCTCTATTATAGGGTAAAATTATAAAATTAAATAAATCATATATTTATTATAGTCTTAATAATTGCTGATTTTAAAAACCACTTTTTCATTTACGAAATGTTTTATTGAAAATTTTGAAATACAAATATATTATTTCTGGTTTAAATCAATTTAAGTAACATTTCGTTTTTCATTTTATAGGAATAATAATTTAAAAGTCTAAAATTATTAAGAATTTGATTAGTTAATAAATTGAACTTATATAATAAAAAAAAGGTTTAAAATTTTGAAAAAAAAATCAATAAAATTTTTAAATTTAAAATATAGATTATTTCGTTAAAATATATTTACAAATATACTGTTAAATTTTGCTATGTAGGTTGTGATATTAAAAATTATAAATAAAATTACCGACTTTTTAAATTTGGTAATAATATTTTTTTTTTTTTTTTGCAAAAATGGTGATAATAACATGTTTAAAATTATGAAAGGGGGACCAAGATAAAGTATGAAATAAAGTTTATATTTAAAATGTGAAAATTCATAGAAATTATATAAAATATTGTCTGTAATTAATATTAACTAATTTTTTGGAATGGCATACTATCTGAAATTTTTGCAAAAAAAAAAAAAAATAACCAATTTTAAAAGTGTAGTGGTTAGGGTCTTTTGAATTTTAATAAATGAATTTCAAAAAACAATACAATAAAAAACCTTATGCTCACATAATAAAAACAAAAACTTTTTAGTAGTGAAGTGAATTCTAAATTTATGATGAAAAATTAAAACAAAATATTTTCTTTATAATATTATTGTATCTGTTTAAAAAATAAATTTCATAATTAAATTATAATAACTCGTTTTTTCATACAGTTAAAAAAAAATATTTTAATAGCATTTTCTAAATTTTTATTTATTTTTTACTTTTTTAAATAATTAAACCAATTAATTTTTTAATATATAAACACAAATTAGTATTTTACATGACCGGGGTGAGCATAAGGTATGTTTTTTTAATATATTTAGTTTGCTAATAATATACTTTTATTTATCCTTTATTGCAATACCACTTTCATCTAAAATTCACTAATTTTTTTAAGTTAAATTGAAAAACACTAAAAAAAAATAAAGTGCTTGATATTAATTTAGTTCTGTGCATGAGTAAAAAGGAATTTTATTTTGATATTTCCTATTTTGTTAATATATAAAATTCATTAATCTGTTTTCTGATTATAATAATAATAATGAATTGGAAATAATTTAAAAGCAAAATTCTTTTTTTTAAATTTAACAACAAGCTAAAAACTAAATAATTTCACAAAATACCTAATTAGCTTTAGTTAAATAAATTTATTATATGTATATTTAAAAAACAAAAAAAAATATTTTTATTCTTAATAAAAATGAAAAATATTGTATTAATTAATTTCAGAAGAATTTAGGTCAAATCAAATTAACGAATATGTTGACTTATTGGATGCCCTACAAAATAGAGAAATACCTGGATTGCCACCAGGTGGTGGATTGCATTCAAAGTAAAATTATATTTAAATATAATAATTCAGTATAATATATTTAAATATATATTTTAGGTATGCTGTAATTGAGAAGACTTTCAAGGAACTTTGGCCAGATTTGGCGGAACAAGTAGAAGTACGAAATTTATTTTATAATTGTTGAATTACATTATTTATAAAACTATATTTTTATCATTATCACATACTAATCGGCTTTTTATATCTTAATTATTTTGCTTTTGAAAAAAAAAAAAATATTTATGCAGCTTATAGATTTCTTTAGATTTTTAAATTTTTGTTTTTGAATTTTTTTTTTTCGTTTTATTTTGATAAAATATTTTTCTTTAGGTATCAAATTTTGTTTTACAAAAACGGGTTTTCAAAAACCTACCACAATGTAAGAAATTTTCTTGAATATTTTTTTTTTTATTTACCACAATAGAAATTACAATTTTTTAATAATTTCTTATGTGGTCTTTACTAAATATGCTATTAAACTAAAAATCGTTTTGCGATAATATAAAATTTATTGCTTAATTAAATAAAACACTATTTACTGAGCTAGTTGAGTACCAGTATCAAATGCACTCACTCATTCACTGTTCGCACGAAGTTAGTACAATATTTATGGATTATTGGTATGGTACCAAATCAAGACAAGTATTAAGTTTAAATGCTGATTAAAATGTATACTAAGAAAATGTCGACCGAGAAATGTGTCCTAGAAAACAGACTGAGAATATGGACTAAGTAAATTTTGATTGAAGAAATGTTCACTGAGAAAATATACTGAAGTATTTAAAATCGCAAAAAAAAAATAAGGTTTCGAATTTTGAGAGAAGAACGGATAAATGTTTTGTCGTTAACAGTCTAGAATAAATTTGTTCTTATCAATTTAATGTAAACGTAATCGAATCAGATAATTAACACATTATAGATACAATTGGTGAAAACTAGCTCACATTTATACATGCTTTATCTATTTTAATACACTAGTTTCACTTTGCGGAGGTTCAAAATATTTAAAGAGATTATTTTTTTTAATTATATCTTTATTTTTCCTTTTTATATTTTTGTATCTTTTAACACTTTGTTTTGTTTTTTTAAATAATCTTTGTTATATTCCAAAATTAATATTATGTTTGTACAATTTACAGAGTCCAACACATTGATTCCTGGTTTATACGATAAGTGTAAAATTCTACAAATTTAATACAAAAAATAACACATAAATATATAATCTAAAAAAAAAAAAAAGAAAATAGACAAAATCAAAATAGAGACAAATATACTTTAATAGATTTTTTTAAATTATCAGTTTTTTTAACTTTAAATTAATATTTTTTTTTTTTTTTAAGTTATTACATAAATTTTGTTGGTGTGGTGTCTCCGTAAAACTCTTAATTTAAAATAAATAAATAAAACTGAAATGAAGCGCTCGATATAAAAAAAAAAAGTTTAAAAGATAATCAAAATGGATGTGTAAAATAATAAAACCATATAAAAAAAATTATACAAAGCGGTTTATTTATTAAATTTCTACAAAATTATTCTATTTTTTTTTTTTTTTTCAACAAACATAATATTCCATTGCAATTAAATGTTAAAAAACCAACAGAAAATATTTACATAGTAATATGCTTTCAAACAAACAAATTGTGTCATTAATTTAATTTTTATGAAACCATATTTTGTAGTCTTTATCCTTATCAATTATTACGTACGTTAAATTTAAATATAAAAAATAACACAAACTTATAAACAGTAAAAAAACAATGTGGTAAAAACAATAAAAAATGTACTTCATTTATGTTTAAATTTTAGTAAAAAAAAAAAAATTCTTTTAAATAAAATATTAAAAATATCTTTATAAAAACTTAAATTTATTTATTCTATTTTTTTGTTTTGTATAAAATTAAAATTTTAATATAAATTTTATTAAAAAAAGAGATGTCAATGAGAAAATTAAATCAGTTATATTCTTTTTTAAATTCCCAGAAATAAGAGATTTTTACTTGCATTTTTCAAAAACTAATGTATAATATACGAAAAACACACATTTTTCACACAATGTAAATTGAAAGAGTACTTACTAAACTGTTAGTTTTTGTCCGTAATTAAAATGTGAAAAAATTACTAAAATCAAATTTATACAAAGTCTGCAAATTTAAAAATACCCGTTATACAATATCTCCAACATCATAATCTCCAAAAGCAGAATAGAATCTCATTTCCAAAAACTCGAAAATATATTTTTTTTTTCTTAATGAATGGTAATGAATAATTTATATAATCAATTTTTATTGCACTAAATTATAATAACTTTGAAATTGGAGATTTCATTTGTCATTTTTCGATTTTGTTTTCGAGAAAAGGTACCCAACCCAATCAAACAACTTTTCAAGTATGATAGTTCAAGAAATACTGGCGAAATTTTAAAGCATAGGTCAACAATCATCAGGAGGGTATGTTTAAAAGTGTTAAAGTAAATATAAATATAGTAAATATATTTTTTTTTATAATTACCTGTAAATTTCTTTATACAAATTAGTAAACTCATTCTTTTTAATTGCTAAACGTAATTTTTATTCAAAATTTGTAGAAAAAAAGAATGAGTTTGTTTGCTAAATAAAAAAATTCAAATGAAATAATACAAAATAATATTTATGAAATTAATTTCAATTATTTTTTATTTATTAATTATTATAAAAATATGCAAAATTTCCAGTCTCACTGAAGTAGGAATTTTATGAAATTATAAAAAAATATTAATAATCACAAAGTTTTTTTTATTAATCTACACATAATAAATAACACAATGTTTATCGTACTGGGTTTTCCTTTGTTTCACTTGAATTACTAAATTACTAATATAGTAAAAAAAAAAGTATGCATGGTAATTGGTAACACGTACTCAATCAATGTACATACTTTTTTTTTAGTATATTTTAATTTATACTTCGTGGTCGTGATATTCAGATTATTATTTTATTTTTATAAAGTAACTATGTATAATCAATCACAGGTTCTTGTTTTTAATTAAATATTAAATATTTGAAGAATTAATCTTGCTGAGTTATTTTGTACTAATTTGTACGTTATTTAATACTATATGTTAGAATATGCCTTTTGGCATTCTGTTGGAAAAAATGTATTCATGGACGGAAGAATCTGTTGCGAATTATTGCTATTACTTATTGTAGCTGTGGATATAAAAAAATTATTGGAAGTCATTGTTGTTATCGGTGGTAGTGGCATATATGTTTGGAAATCTGAAGCCGGTGAAGATAATGCCGAAGAATCAATTGCAGAAAGAGCACCATATAAACGAATTTCTAAAAAATAAATAAATAATGAATTTATAGATATTTTATTTTAATTTAATAATTTTCACCTCGATTAATGAAATCTATTTTTTTTGGAATTTCATCAACATAGTTTTTATTTTTAAAAAATCCAGCCTCTTCCATTTCTAATGCTTGTTCCATAATTAAATCTTCAGCACTTGTTATTGATAAACAATGTAAATCAATTGAAGAATTTTTATTTTCTACTTTTATATGTTGTATATCTTTAGAAAATAGTTTATCAGTTTCATGTTCATCAATTAATTCTTGTTTTAATTTTATTTTAGATTCATCAGATATTGATGGTATATTAAGATTTTTAACAGCAGCAGAATTTTTTTTCTGTTTCGAACAATATTGTGGTAGATTTTGTAATATTTCACCCGTTTTATGATCAACATTATGTCGGCGACGTGTATGCTTTAACCAATTCGGAAAATTCGTAAAGTCTCTTGAACAGTAATTACATTTGTATGGTCGTAAACCAGTATGAATATTAGAATGTTGTTTTAATTTTGAATTACTTAAAAAACTCTTATTGCAAACATTACAAACAAAAGGTCGTTGGTCCAAATGTACTAAACTATGAACTTTTAAGCATCTTTCAGTTTTATACATTTTACCACATTTTTCACATTTATGTGGACGTTGATCGGAATGATATTTTTGGTGGCGAATCATATGAGATCTTTCCGGAAATCTGAAAAATAATTTTAAATAAAGAATATATAATTAAGGATTAAAATAACAAATAAATTAAATGTTATATTCACGTTTTTTGGCATTCTGGACATTCAAATGGTTTTTCAGCGCTGTGAAGTTTAAGATGATGAGTTAAATTTATTTTTTGAATAAACTTTTGGCCACAAATATCACAGTCGTATTGTTTTGTATTATTATGAATTTTTCGATGCATCCACATACTACCAAGTTTTAAACTGCAAATTAATATATTATTTTTATAATTTTTTATATCAAAATTCAAATAAAATATATTATTTACCATTTTCCACAGTCTGGGCATTCCATAAATGCGCTCCTTCTTAACACATTTTTATGCGTTTTTATATGTTTCTTAATATCATTTTCATTTTCAAATTCTTTATCACATTCATCACATATTAAGGTAACCGAATGATTAGATTCATGATTAACCATACATAATTCATTTAAATTTAAATAAATGACTGCACACTCTTCGCATTTATATTTAAATTTAGCATACGATTTTTTTAAATTTTCTATTTTTTCTTGAACTTTGTTTATATCCAAATTTTCTTGCTTAATTTTAGCAAAAGTATCTATTTTATGTGAAATTATTGGTTTTGTTAATAAATCAACGCTTGATTCTAAGGCCCAGAAATCTGATGGCAAATTAGAACAATTGTTGCTTGTCACTGGTATGGTTGCGCAAATAGATAAATCAATATCTAAAGATTCATCAACATCTTTCACATTTTCAAACAATGTATTTATAATTTCCTCCGATTTCATTGTTTTTGTTTACTAGTAATATGAATGTAGTAGGTAGGTTAGTAATGCTGCCCGCGCCTTAACTTGAGGTTAGATTTGAATTAATAATTTCTATATCACAAACTAATAATCTATCACATTTGTAATATAAACTTATTTTTATTAAATAAAACCCCTTTAACTTATTTATATGCGGAGTTTAGCAGTTTTGTTTTGTTTTAATATGGTCCGTTTGAATTATCAACAAAAATATACGAAATACACGCCATAATTATCAATGGCTGTCATTTTTAGCGTGTGCATTAATTCAGAACGGACCCTATTAAGATAAAACAACCCTCTAGAAAAAAAATTATGAATAATGTAATTTTTCTTCAACTTTTCAGACTTTGCTCCAATTTTTTATTGGTTTTCGAAAGTTTTCCGAATTAGGTTGTTTGAATTTGGTTTGAATTTTGAATCCATTTGTACGTGCGAGAATGAACTCTCTCTAATGAAAATTTAGAGTGTGGCGTGGAAAGAATAGTGAAAGATTAAGGAGAGAAATGAGTTGTAAGATGAGTTGCAAAATAAGAAATAAAAAATATTTTTAAATTTATTTTTAAGATATAATAATTTTTATATATATTTTAAATTTATATAAATAATTGTGTAAATTTTTGTTTTTATCATTTGTCTAATTAGGAATTACATTGTTTTTTTTTCTACTATATAAATAGGATGGTTTAAATGTAAATGGAGTCACAACCATAAATTCATAAAATATTAAAATTAAAGTAAAAATTCGTTTAAATTCTATAATGACAATATGTACTATACATACTTACTATATTATTGTTCATAGTTTGCGCATGCGCAAAAATTTACTAATCCCAGAGTGCAAATTTTGGTTAAAGAATTCCGTACGATTTTTGTATGAGCACCAATTAATGTTTTTTTATGGAACTATTTCCATATGATTTGAAAATTGGGAATTTATATAACTTGCAATGGCAAAACTAATGGCTGACATTCGTCATTTCTAAACACATCACTTAAAAGAATTTTAACAATTGGAAAAAAATTACATTTTTAATAATGGCAAATCCTATACCACCTCTTTTGTGCAGTACTCCACCACCAATAGATTTCGACGAAGAATCAAGTGCCAATAATGATACAATTGACGAACTTTGCGAATTTGACGCAGGGGATTCAGAAACATTTGATGGTAGGTACAATACACTAGATCTACTGATACCTATTATATTAATTTTTTTTTCTTATTTTCTAGGACAATCTCTACCATCAACACCAAGTCACTTAACTCACACTATAAATAAGAAAGTGGTCGATTCTCCTTCTGTAACAAAAGATAAAATAAATATAAGTGATGATGATGAAACAGAAAATAGAGAAAATATTTATTGCGATGATAAAATAGAGTCAATGTCAAAAGTTGTAGAAACAGAAACACAGTCTGCTATACTTAGTTTAGAATTAGATGTTAATAAAGTTATAGAAACACATAAAAGCGAGGTGGTAGAAGAGCCAATATGCGAAAGTTTAAGTAATTTCGAAGAAACTTCAGATATTGATAAATCTTTGAAATTATTTTCAAAAAATTTATCTGAATGCGATTATGATTGTGTTTTTGCTAATGACGAAAAACATGTTGCAAAAAATATCGATAATACTGAAGATGTGTTACTTATTAATCAAATTGAATACAGGTTTAACGATAAAAATGAAATATTAAAAGACGATGAAAATGTAAGACCATTGGAGGAAGGTAATGTGAAAAAAATGGACAAATCTGTAAATATCCAAGGATTAAGGAATATTGAAATAAATGAGTTAGGAAGTGCCTGCAAAAATGAAACATTAAAATCAAGTATTGAATACATAAGCGATATTGAGGAAAGCAATAGTGAAAATATTAAATCAAACATTAAACACATTAATACCGAAGATTTATCATTAATAACAAAAGAGATTGAAGAAAGTGTTACTAATACAATAATTGAAAATGATATAGATACAGTTATTGATAATGTTGATAGATTTGGGGAACAAAATATTGAAAATACATGGTCTGATAAAATAAATGTAGATGAAGAAATATCTAATTTTACATTTGAAGCTGATTTCAGTCAGTTTCAATCGTTTGAGTCATTTAAACCTACAAATAGCAATGAAAATAACAGTAGGTCACCTATTGATAATATAAAAGTAAAAGGGTTAAAACAAGATGAAAACTCAAAAGAATCATTCGATGATGAAGAAGATGAATTTGAAAATTTTCAAAATTATTCCAGCAGTCAAAGTGAAAATTTCTTAGATAAAGATGACTCAAATGAATTCACTGATTTTAAAGAAGCTGCACTTCCACCCGCCTTGAGTGATATTTCCTCTACATCACAAGCAAACCTTAAAATTATTTTGGATACAATGTTTCCGTTATCTGACAGTGATAATAGCACCAATATGGATATAAACATAGTATTAGAAAATGATGGTGACCGCCCAAAAAAATCAATAATCTTAAATCCTGTAGATTCAGCAACCGCATTGAATTTTCAATGGTCCGATTCAACAATAAAACACTCACTCGTTAAATCTATTGGCATTGATTCAAGAAATATAGTAAGTATGACCATAGTTTATGGAATTGTAAACAATATAATTAACTTTTAAATAACATTGTAGCTCCATGGTGAAAAATGGAATAGTAGTATGCCAAGGTTTGCTGCTAATTTAAGTTTTAATCCGTTAGAACCATTAAAACCAGTTAAACTAGATTCTACAGCAAATACAACGTTTTTTTTAGAAAATGAGCCTAGTACAAGTTTAGGAAAAACTGTAACTAATCGATCTGATGTGCCAGCTGTCGAATTTGATTGGAATACTTCTGGTCTTGTAAACCCATTAGACGGTAAATTAAATAATATAAATTTAATGGCTTTTCTTAGTGGCAATTTTATTAATTATATTATTATATCAGTTGCATTTTATAATATTAATTTTGACATATTTTGGCTTTTCAATGTTCTTAAGCTTATAATTTTGCATAGTTGGCAGACAAATATATTGAGGTAATATTTATAACACAAAATTTATATAAAAAAATCAACACAATACTCTACTTCTACTAGACTCATATATTATATTTTTGATTCATTTCAATTATATATGAGCTTAATTTTTGAAAAAGAGTTAAAACAAAATAAAAACTTCTGTGGCAAAAGAAATACCGAATTTGTGAAGTAAGTTCTATATATACTTCAAGAACGCGAAATTTATTTCCTAACTTCGGTAAAATTTACCAAAAAAAAACAAATTGGGTAATATTATTAATAAAAGTGTATTATTTAATATAATATTTTGATGGCCTTCATTTCAAATATACTATAGAAGCACAAGTATATCCATAAATGTTGTCAGTAATTCCAAACAAAAGATTTTTAAGTGATAATAATTATTTTGGGAAATTTTAAATTATTTATTATAATTTAACTAAATACTATAGCTGTTTAAAATTAACAATTTGTGTAACAAAAAAACTGCTTCATAAATCGCTATATAAATCTGAATTTTGTTTCAATTGCCGCACACAACCTTATTTTCTATCAATTGATTTTGTGTTTACCCTTTTTTTTCTTTCCTTTTTCGTTATATTTTTTTTCTATGTTATATCTATCATTAATAATTGTGTCCAGCATCACATGCACACACTTTACTATTGGATCTTAACCAACTAGTGATGGTGGCTAATCTAGATAATATAAAACTTGATTCCTCCTCTACTCCATGTACATCTACTACTGCTACTCCTGCCTATATGTTACCAATAACATCTTCAAATAACATCCTAAAAAAAAATATAACCCGTGCTGCTGTAACTACTTCATCCATTGATACTGTTACAACTTCATCGTTTGGATATGATTTTGAAAATAATCTAAATATGGACAATTGTAATGGTATTTGTAAAAACAATGATGGTCGTCAAATAAATATTTCTGGTGATGATGATGATAAACTCGAAACTACAAAAAAAACTACTGCTACTAATAATGACTACACTGCTAATTATATTATCCAAACTACTAATATTTATAATAATCGTGGAAATAATATCCTGCTTGATCATTATTTGGATGGTAGTAAGTTCACAATTCATGTTGTTTGCATATTAAATTGTTAATAATTTTATTTATTATTTTAGCATGGATAATTTAATTTTGTATTCTGTATGAATTTGAATTGGTTGGAAATTAATAAAATTTTATATATTTTTTATCAATAACTCCAGTAACTCGTAAATATTTCGAAAAATATGTGATATTTGTTTAATGAATTATTTAATTAATTTGTTTAATTTTGTTTAATGAATTATGTTAAACACATGTAAAAATAAATATTTAATATGCTCTTAACTTCAAGCTTGAAATTGGCTTCTTATAGTAAATGAGAATTTATAATAAAAAAAGTAGATTTACTAAATACTACTTTTATTTTCGGTTTTTTTGTCTTTACATTACCAATGACTTTATCCGAATGCCTTTATTAATATATTTGCGTATTATATATGCTCAATATTGAAAATATAACACAATATTAAAATATATTATCAAAAGCCTGTATTCGAATTCTATAATTTTAAGTATTAATTATTTTTTATTACAGTATAATTTACTCTTAGGGTTTTAATATTTCTGTGAGTTATATTTCATAATTTTTTTGTTGTGGTATATCATGAAATCTTATTTTTACTATTATTTTATATATTATTATATTGTTATATTGTTTTATTCCAAGCCAAAATATAATTTTCGAAGAAATATTCTCTTCGTATGAAGTTCAAATCATCTTCCTTCGCTGGTATATGCAACATACTGCTATTGTCTTATCTTTGTAAGGGTTCCATTTAAATTTTGTAGGTTTTATCTATTATTTTCATTACTTTTACATTTATTTTGAACTATAATTTTTCTAAAAAAAATAATTTCGAATTAATAAAGACGAATTATAAGTATAAGCATATGCATAAAATGTTTGGTTAGATTGTAATTGCTAAATCATTCCCGCAATAATCCCAGCAATACTGGATTCATATTAATTAGATTATTAAAAATTAATATTTATGAAAGACTCTTTTGAGATTAAATTTCCAAAACTATTAATTTGTAATATTTCATTCATAATTGTGACAACAGATTAGTATTAAAAAATGGTTAATTCAATGTTTACTTTTATTTTATTTTAAAATTTTATAATACATTTATATATGTTTGCTTGAATCCTTTCTATACAACTGCATTTAAATATCATTTATGATATGTATTTTTTTCAAATATCAAATAAAGGGATCAAAGAAGTCATACACGAGAGAAAAAATGAAACACTTCACACAAAGCAAGCTGTTGAACTTCAGGACACTATCCAGCCGCTATCAAAAACAGAAAATAACATCATCAATGACCACAAATGTTCCGGATCATCAAATTCTAATGATAAAAAATTAATCGGTAAAATTCACGAAGATGAACAATCAATGCATACAAAAGAATATTTACCAACAACATGCGACATTAATTTAATTATAGAACAATCACCACAAGAACCCTGCACAGTAACAAAGAACAATAATAATTTAGAAAGTAATACAAATTTGGATCATTTAATATATACTAATTATCAAAATTGTGAAAATATTGATATAATATCAACACCATCTTCGTCTAATAATGCTAATACGTTTATAGTGCCACTAAAAGAAACGCATATATTTACTCCAAGTAAAAGTGATGCCGCTGTATCCCGATCAACAATAAATATTTCTGAAACCGCAACATCAGATAATGGTAAATCTTGTATACCTGTTGATTTTGATTATGAAATTGCTGCTGCTGGAACTGTAATAGATGAAACTGTTATAAAAAAAGAATACAGAGATATTGAATATAATCCAAATAAATTTGTTTTAATAACCTTAGATAAAAATTCCATTCAATTAAATAATGAGAATCAAAATTCATTAAATGTATTAGAAAAATCTGAAATAATCACAGAACCCTTTGCAAATGAATTATGTGTTACTACAAATGGAGATTGGGAAACTTATAATAATAATGCAAATAAAGAAATATTTGATAAAAAATTTATTAATAAAAATAATGATACAAATTTAACAAAAGAGCTCTCTATAAATACAAATGACGAAGGTATAAGTAATTTCCAATATGATTTATGTGAGGAAAAATTTAATAATTTCTTAAAACCAACTATTGGACTTTCGCCAACCGAAAATTTAATAATACAGAATGAATTTAGTAGAGAAAATAAAGAATTCGAAAATGATCAAATTAAGAAAGACAGTACTATTGTAGATGATGAATTTACTGATTTCCAATTTGTACCTCCTACAAGCTCAACAGTAGTAACAAATTCATTTCCAACTAAAACAATTAATGCATCAGATATTAAAAATCCACGAGCAATTACAAATCATAGTATCGATAAAATTAATCGTACAAATACCATACCAGATCAAATGATTTTAAGTCCAGCAATTTTATTACCTCAGTCAGTACAAATCAACAACTGTGAACCGAAAATTGAATGGCCAGAGCCTGGGATAGATCCAGAAGAATTATCTAGAATTGAAACATTATTTCCTTCATCAACAAAACATAATGATTTTTATAGTCAAGGATCTAGTGCATTAAACCATATTTCATCAACAAATAATATTAGTAAAAATGCTGCTTCTGTAAATAATGATGATGATTGGTCTGATTTTATTTCAGTACCAGCTGTTAACACATCTGTAAATAATTTAAATACAATTTATTGCCCAAAATCACCAACAAAAGTATCAAAATCAATAATTACTACAACCACTACTACTGCTGAGTTCAATAATGATGACGAATGGTCCGATTTTATTTCTAGTATACCGTCATCAACAAATATTATGAATACATCATCAGGACAATTTAATAAAAATGATATTGGCACATTGAAAAAAAATTCTTTATATAATAATTCTTACTATCCTAGTAGTATAACTGAAAATACATCACAACAAAAATATAAAATTAATATACCAAATCAGAAAACAGTTAATAACAGTAATCATGATCAGACTGTAATAAATAATAAAATTTGTCAGTATTTATTGAATAATGGTAATATTGAATCGAGAGATACAACAATGAATTTAAATACATTAAAAACAACTGATTATTTATCACACCCAATTTATCAACAACAAAATGATATTAGTCAAAAAAATATAAACAGAGATCAATTAAATCATCATAAAATTGCCCCCAGTATTTCATTAATTCCAGATTTAGGATATGTTGCGCCACAAAATCTTATTAGTATTCCGAAATCAAATTTACAAAAAAAATGATTATTAATGTATGACCAAGCTCAAAGTGATATTATTTTATAAGATTAAGAAATACTTTTTTTTCTGAATTGTATAAAATTATTCAAAAAGAAAGGAGAAAAATATTTAATTAAAATATTTATTATAATTTTTACCAAAAACGGAAAAGCGGAAAGTTAGACAAAACTATTAAATTTTTATTTTATTTCAAAAAAATTTAAATCTTGGTCATACAATATATCAAAAGAAATACATATATATATAATATGTATATATGTATATTTAGTAATTATTTTTTTATTTAAAAAATAAGAAAATTATATAACATTTCCAAGTCAAGTTGGTTTTTTCAAGTCAAATTACTTTTTTTTTACAAATAAAATTCATATTTTCCAATTCAATTGGTCCTTAAGCCATTTAGCAGAAAAAAAAAACGGTTTTAAATATAATGTCATATTAAAGGTATAGTTGCTTCCTGTCACTTTTAATTATGAAATTAATTAGATTATGGTTTCCTGTTTTTATTAAAATTAAATTATTTAAAAAAAAAACGATTTCAATTGGAAAAATACAAATTTAATTTAGGAAAAGACAATTTGATTTGCCAAAAGAATCAAGTTGAGTTGAAAATGCTATATAAACAATTGAAATATATACTTAAATCTTAAATTATTGTTTTATTAATTAACAAATTTTAGTACTAGTAGGTACTTTATAACTATTTATTATTAGGAAATTATTCAAATAACATTTTTATTTTTAAATATATTTATATTTGGTGGAATAGTTTCTTTTCTATTATTTAATAAATAAATTTGTCGTATATTATTTTATATAAATAATTAATTATAATAAAATTAATTAATGTGTTGTATTATTTAATTGTTGAATAATCATTCCTTATTTAAGAGAAATTAATATGTTAGATAAAATATTAAAATTTTATTTTAATTTTATGTTTAGGAGATATAAATTAAATATTGTTTTCGTTAATAAGATGTACTTAAACTTCTTAATTAGTAGATCATTATTATCGTGGTTTATAAGAAATAAATAAAACAAAATGACTCGGTATGTAATGTAAAGTAATTAAAAAGGAATATTAAATTAAAAAATAATAATGTAATGTAGTTAAAAGAATATAAATTATTGTATGTATCATAATTTTGTATAAAAAATAAATATTCTCAAGATTTATTTTACTTTTATTTATTATGTAAAATGACAAATTTAGTTTTTTTTTTAATAATTATATAACTTATTGTACTTTATTTCTGAATTCTTTATTGACAAATAAATATTAAACAATAATATAATAATTACAATATTTCTATTTATATAACAAAATTTTATTGCAATAATTGGAATTAATTCGTTAAAATTCTCACCTAAATATTGTGAAATACAGTTCGTTGAAACGACAACTAAATTACAAAACTCTTAAACTATTTTGAACTTTTTACTAGGGTTTTCAATCCTGCACTAACCTAATCGAGTTCGTTGGTCAAAAATATTTACATTTATATTTAAAAACATATATACAAAATATTTCATTATTTAAAACTTGGAACGACAAATTCCAGCGTTTTCTTAAAATTAATATTACTATACAAACTAAAAAATGTTGCTAAACTATGGGACTTAAAAAACTCGTTGTTATGTCCAACATTGAACATATGAAAATACATCATTAAATATATATGTAATATAACTTGGGAATTTCACTACTGATTAAAAATTATACAGGCAAGAAAGCAACCTGTGTGCCAAAATTTCATTTAAATTATGTGCGAAATCACAAATTTTCTTTAAATCATTTTTTTACGTTATCGCAACACTTCATAGTTATTACTCGTAATGTCGTAATATTAGATATTTTCAAATAATATAATTAATTTTTGTTGCTATAAAAACTTATACTATATAAAAAACTAGATAAATTTTGTTACTGTAAAAAAAAACAACAAATTTATATATTTAATTGTATTTTTCAATATTACTAATAGTAAAATCAAATAACAATTCCTTAGCTGTTATGCCCCATAGAAAATCCAAATGATTCCATTTTTCTAGTGGCAATCTATGATTTAATTTTAAATTTCCTAATTTTGATGCTAAAATCTGAACATCTTCAACAGCAGACATCCAATCATTATTTCCGTAATAAAGTGAAACTGGTGCACTTATTTTACTTAAATCGTATTCAGGTGGTGAAAATTGTTTGTATTTAAAGAAATTTCTTATATAACCATAATCAAACATTCGAAATTTTTCCGAATGAAATTCTTGTACAAAATGTATTACTTGATTTATGGAACATCCAGCTGGAACATTAGCTAATATATCTGGTATTAGAGTCTGAAATATTATAATTAATAGATTATTTTTTTACAAAACTTTATAATTGTATGTATATAAATATGAAAATATGACTTACTCTATTTAAATTATCAGAGTTATATCCGCATACTAAAAATAATGCATTAGCACAAACTTCTTGAACAATTGATTCCTCTTTACAAATATAATAACCCAATTTTGTTAACATTTTTAAGCTAGGAGATAACGATGTACTTCCGATTAGTTCCACTAAAGCATTTTTATCACCCATAATTGGTGCTAAAATTTTCAAAAGTGGACTATTAGCATGACTCATAAATGCAACTGGTGCATAAGCATGCATTGATCTTATTTTTTCATTATATTCTGGTTGTACAGACATAAGCACAAAAAATACAGTGGTTCCTTGAGAATGACCAATATAATGTAAATCCGGTTTTCCAGTTTTGATTAGAATATAGTCTATCATAGCTGATACATCAAATAAGGCAATTTCATGCCATGAAAAATTCCAATAAGTTTTCGAATTCGGATTTAATTTATTGTGACTATTAGAATATTTATTGCCACGTACATTACCCATCCATACATCATACCCAGCATCGGATAGCAAATATGCTAAAGCTTTTCCAGGGCCACCAATGACCCAATCACTAGAAGATGTTGTTAATCCATGTTGCAAATAAATTGGTGGTTTATTGCTTGTTGTATTTTTATCAATATTATTTGGTGAAAACGGAATTCGGTGCATTGTCAATATATATCCATCGGATGTGACAATAGTATGTTCTTCGATTGGGTATCCATCAGCTTTGATCCGACTTACCTAAAGATTATATTTCTTAAATTTTATAATTTATAATAATCATTTTAATTAATTAGTTACCGTATTGCCATCAATATTTCCTACTACTATACTAACAGCAAATGAAATGAATATTCCAATTCCAAATATTGACTTCATTTTTGTTTTATTGGTTCTGGAAGAACAACGATATAAATAAAATATGTTTAATTGGTGCAAGCCTTTTTATACTTTTAATCAGAAATATTCAGTGTGATAATATATGATAAGATTATAAATCTTTACTTAATGTTGAGCTTAATAATATTTACAAGTAGCTTATAGTATTTGACAAATTTAATACTATAGTTATTATATTTATTTCTTCAAATTTAAAATTATTGTATAAAGATTATGATATTTATTTATTTTAAGTTAAAATACGATGAGATTATGTTTATATATAACAATGCTTATATTCAGCATTCATTAAAAATTATCCAAATCCCTTTCAAGATAATGAGAGAGATTCAAAATTATTACATTCTTCGAAAACATTGTAATAATTTTAAAATTAATTGTTTAACAAAATAAAAACTCATCGTTGTTTTCTTTTCTTTTTTATATTTATACATTACAGGTCCATTCTCCTGCACCGTCAAGAGTACAATACAAAAATGCTGCATTTTAGGGACAAATATACTCTTTTAAAGTAGCTGTTGGTATAGGGTATAGGCTATTTATATTTTGTTTGAAGAAAATGATTTTATTTCCTAAATATAGAAACGACTACTAAATTTATAAAAAATACTTATTTATTTATGTAGTACAAAAAGAAATGTTAAAGCAGATTAAATTTATAGCAGAAGAATTTCAGTCGATCCATTGTACCTGAAAATCTAGAAGTTTTTATCAGATGCCAACAATTATAATGCTCCAAGTTCTACAGAAATTAAACAATCTTATCAATTTCTATTTTTTATCGAAAGATCTTAATCGAATTGTATTTCTTATCAAACAGTGTTATAAAGAAAGCAAAAGACTACATCTATATACAATTTTTAAAAAGTCAACGACAAACAAAATCAAAATTAACAAAAAAACTTGGTTTAGATAAACGTAGTAATACTTTAAATATAATTTTAGAAAAAATATAACAATTTGATATGTGAAAACGACCCCTGACGATTGACGATGACGACGTGTTTTAATTATGTTCTGATTTTGAAAGACCGCAATCTGTGGTATCTAATCTACCAACTACCAAGTTACTATATCACAAATTCTCGATAATTTATCTAATATTTCTCGTTATACCAAATTGAAAGAACTATTTTCTTTAATGAATGTATGATTGTATGAGCATATGATTAAAAAAGATATCAGTAAATTTAAAATCTTAGATTTTGATTTTTTCAAAATAATTTTTAATAATCATAAAAAGTAATTTAAGTAAAATAATTTAAAAATATTCTTAAAAATATTACCATATATACTTATTTATTACTTACAAAATTACATCTAATTTTCTGTATTCATCCTTATAATAATTTCCAAGCATTAGTTTAAATATCTACATTTATTTGAAAATATGAATTAAATTATAATAATTTCGAGGAAAATATTATCCTCATCCTCATTGTAGTTAAGATGTTCTATATATTTACAGAAATTCTTAATTGGGTTTTGATTTCTATATAAAAACTTCAATAAAATTCTGCATTTATATTTTAGTACCTTTGGTTTTAGTTTTATTCAATTATTAAATATTTCGAAAATTATGAATAACAGATCTTAAAAATAAAAATAAATAGAAACTCAATCTAAATATTTGATTTATATTTACTTAATTCAACCATTTTATTGCATAATTTAATATATTAATATTTTCCTGTCGCTAATTCAATATTTACACATTTTGAAAATTTAAACTTTTGTCATAATAACTGGAATAAGTAAATGATGACAATAAAGCACGAGCTACATCAAATTGTCCTTGTAAAACACATGTTGCATTGCAACTACAATTTACATAATGACTCCTTGTACTGCTTCACTGCTTGCTTCAAAAACAAAATCAAAATAATTTGAATTCGTAATAGTTTGTGATCTAGCTTCTGGCAATCTATTAAGAATAACCAAATGATTCAGCAGAATATAGATGACCTAACATTCTGAAAACAACAGTCATAACAATATAATGGTAAATTAAAATAAAAAGTAAATAATTTACGTGGATTGTGTAATGTGTGAATGTGACATATTTGATCTTCATATTCAGAGATTCAGACCATGACATTGGACTGACTAAATTAATGATTTTTAATTAATTGATTTGTATTAAAGTTTTGCAAAAAGTAGGATTTTGAATATAGCTCACTAAAATTTGAATAATTGTATAAATTTGAGATTTTCTATAACAAGTTTATGTACTTATTTTTTGGACTTGGTTTTAAAATATATTTTCTATGTGTAACTTAAACCAATAACCGTTATTCTTTAACCCGTAATAATAAACGTGGATTATTATATGTTTTTAGTGTTAATAAAAGAAAACATTCTAATTTAAAAACATTCTTTTACCTTTGCATGTGCAGCTTTGATTATTCCTAAATTGTATAAAATTTCCGGTATCATTGGCCTATAAATTATAAGTTTTTATATCAAAAGTTCTAGCTTGTTGGAAATAAATTTCTAACATGAATATTATAGGTATTGCCCTCCATGTTCCTCGCCATGATAAATTATTAATCATAATGAAATGTTTATTTGTTGTAAATACGTACTTTTTCTGCTTGAAATTGGTTTGATATATACATTTTTTTTAGTTTATAGTAATACTACCTACTAAAAAGGAAATGCTACACCATAAACAAATATAAAATTAATCTATATACCGTATATTCTCAAATAAAAATTTGAATATAAAGTTTTCAGGTACAATTTCGTTCAATTTATTAACGATATATTTTTTAATAATGCCATTAGTCGGAACATTTAATTAAAATTGTTGACTTTCAGCAAAAAGAATATATAGGAAGAGATGAAAATTTATATAAAAGTTTTTGTACTGATGCAAATTTGGAGATAAAGCATGAAAAAGCTTCTTTTCAAATACACACACTTCCATAAAACCAAAAAGCTGAATTAAGTTTTGCAGGGTTATATATACATAAGTATATATAAGTACTTTTTGGTTTTATTCAAGTATGTATATTTGAAATTGAAACAGTCTTAACTTGTGGAATCTGGGATTTAATCTTTAAATCTTGAGATAGATTAAATCCCACAATAAAAACTTGTATATGAGTTTTGTTATTTTTCTATACATTCTTTTTTATTTCAGCTATACTCATACATTATTTTCTACACTGGAAATACTATTGAAATTAACGTTGCGATATAATTCGTGACACTTTAAATATGCATCTGCTTTTGAAATTTAATTTGCCAGCAGTAACAGATAGACTGAGCATTGTCATTATTATTTTCCTTTTTATTATGTTGCCGTATTGTGTGAGGTAAAAATTCTACACCGTGGCAATTTCGAAGCAGAAAATGTTCATTTGCAAGCAGACTTTTTAAGAAACGAACAGGAATTTATTTTCAGTTTCAAACGGACGCAACAAAAATGTTATAACATGTAACAAAAATGCGGGCAACATTTTTTCTAGAAAAGAATTCACCATAAACATGAACAAAAAAATGACAAACGTCATATTTTCAGTTTAGAAGAACGATAAGAACAAGAATAAACATATGGCTTTCTGGGATTCTGGCTAATAAACTGACATTTATTCGGTAAAAAAAATAACCACAGAAGGATAGTATTTGATTGAGTTTTTCTTGAATAAATAAAAAATCTCAAAACTTTCTTATGTACACATGTACAGTACAACTACATTACATTAGTTTACTAAAATTAATATTGCCATGATTTCGGTAGCACTATCCAAGTAAGCATTGTTTATAGAATACATTTATTCAATAATACGACTTATATAAATACAAATTACTAGGTTACTAATAAACGTGCCAATTACATCTAGAGGAATATGTAGTTCAAGTATACAACTAATTAAGACATCACCAATTCTTTGTGCGGAACCTTTAAAGAAAAAGAAGAAAATGGATCCACAAATTATTAGACAACGCGAAGAACGGAAAAAGAAAAAACTAGAAAAACAAATTCGTCGATTGGAAAAAAATACTAGACAATTAAAACCAATTGACGAATTAGAAGTTCCTCTAGAATTGATTGATGAAAAAAAGTATGTTTTTAATTTTATTGTAAATATTTTTTTTTTGTGGTTTAATTGCTTTAAATAATTTTTTGTTGTAGGCAAAGGGCCAGAACGAATATTACAATTACAGAGGAAGAACTTAAGAATAGAATTTCATTACAAAAAAAATGGGCTCGTTATAGATTAAATGAGAAAATATCAGACTTTCATATTATTGATAAATTATGTCAAGCCCAAACGAAAGCATTAGACGAACTGAGAAAAGAAAATGAGCAATTATATCAAGAAGCTATTCAGCCTGATCTAAAATTAATTCCTTACGAAGTCAAAGGACTTGTAGCAACACCTCCAGTTCAACAATATGAAAGTCCAGATGGTGAATATATTGATGTTAGCAAAAAGTGGGAATAGATTATTTCATTGAAAATAAATGTTTGATGATTGTATTAAAAGTTTTATATAGTTTAATATAATATAAATTATTGGAATTCGATTTCATTTGGGAACATAATTTTTCTTATTTCATAGGTAAAATAAAGATTCTATACTGATACACCAGCTAGAATTATTAAAGGAATTATTAAACTAATATTCACATGTATTCTGAATAACGTTCGGAACAATATTCCGTCGCAGATCTATTCTCCGACGGAGTACAAATTGGTATTCTGAATTCCGACGGAATCGAGTTATAAAATTGCCATATCAAAATGATTTTCGAAAGTATTCGAAATCAGCTGATTGCCGGAACGAATGCGGATTTTTAAATTATTGAAATTTGTGTTTTCTAAATAATTTTTTTTTTTTTAAATAATAAAGATAAATATTTTATAAATAATTTATTGTCTAAAAAATAACTAATAGTGTAAAAATAATTTGTTTGCGAAAAAGATTTTATTGGTTTTTGTATAATTATTTGTCATGCTTGTGAAAAATCAAAAATGGCCAGTATATTGGATTTCAGTTAGGAAGTAATGGAAGATAAAAATAAAAAAATTTATATAAAAATAAAAGGAATGTGCCAATTTTTATTTATTTGTTTACAGAAATTTTTCTTTTTGTTTTCACATGAATCTTAAAATTAAATTTTTCTAAACATAAATTAATAATTCACTATTCTGATTTAATTGTTTATTAAACACATATTTAACTTTAAATAAAACAATTTTACACATAAATTATATCCACGCACTCACTTTTATTCATTCTCCGCAACTATAAAGTTTCGGAGAAATTTAGTATGAAATATACGTTCCGAACGTAATTCAGAATACCATATTTACAATCAATCGAATTCGAAAATTAATTATCCTCCGCACGGAATTTAGAATAACAAATTCTTCGTCGGAGCTAAAATCGAGTATTTCTCCGCTCCGAACGGAATTTTACATACATGTGGTTATTAGTAATATAGTGCGTAAGACAATTTGGTGGTTCAAATTATTTAGAAATTCAAATTTTGGAAAAGAAATTACAATAAATTCAGCATACTTTTATTATATTTGTAATGAAAAAAACAATACCCGGTTGCGGTTCCAATCAAACTGCATCATTTTCCAGCACTTCCATTTTAATTAGCTCTTATCCTGTAAGTTGTCAATTATAATATAATTATAATAGGTAAAATATAATTTATAAAATATAGGTTATATAAAGCCAGAAGAGTAGTCCAGAATATATAAAATAAAAAAATGTTGCTGCTTTGCAGCATAATTTTTTTAGATGGAATATTACATTCAAATTCAATATAAGTTTTACATGGCTCTCGGTCTGTACATTTAATTTATAGAAAACACGAGAATTACAAAAATGACACGCTTCTTATAAAATATACTCCGTTCAAATTCGAATTCGATATTTTTTATATTTTATTTTTTTTTAAAAATTTTTAAGTAAACTATTATTTAAATTACTTTAATTAATATTTGTCATTAATTTTTATACATTTTTCAATATTTTTTCAGTATTATTTAATTTATAAATAATTATTAAAAAGGCACTACTTGTTCGAATATCGCGTATGAATACATTGTAAAGGTGGGGATAACCTTATAAATTGAAGAGTTGTGCGGAATTTTTTTACAGTCATCATTCATCAACTCTTCAATCAATACCAAATACAAGTCAAATTCAGAGTTATCTTATCGTCCATTTAATATTTGCAGTTGAATATTGTATTATTGAATTGTTGGCTTAGCTTGTTTGTGGTGAAGGTTTAAAAGAAAAGGTGCAATAAAATATTGTATAAAAAAGTGGAATAATAATAATGTAAATAGTGTAAAAAAAAGTTCATTGCTCGAAATAAATATAGCAGTTGAAGAAAAAATTGTAAAAAGGTGTGTTTTCTGTAATTTGTGGCTACAGAAATATAAAGTAAAATAATTTATATCAAAAAACGTATATCAAAAATTATATATACATATATACAATCTGAAATTATATTTAATCGGGTTTTATTATAAATTTTTGCTATTTATAAAACCAAAATGGCCGCTTTTCCCGAAGATATTAATACTTTCGAAAATGGTGGTACAGGAAATTCAAAAACTCTTTGTGATTGGGTAAAAAACTTTCGCATTAAAAAAATTCAAATGAAACGGAAATTACGTACTGGCGGGGATTTACGTATATGCGCAATTTTAACTACGACATTAATTAATGCAGAAGAACAATTACGTCATAAGCAGCAAGAAAGATTTAATAGATGGTCTGAAATTCAATCTAAATATGGTTATTTTAATAACAAGATTAATGGAAATAACGAAATTTATAATTATAATAGCACAACAAATAATACCTATAGAACTAATACTTCGTGTGCTAGTGAAGTTAGAGAATATTTAAATAATAATAAAAATGGTCTTACATTAGTTTCTGATGAAGTATTAAATAATGATAGCCAAGAAAATTTTACAGATAGTTTATGGAAATATGAATTAAGTGGTTTAGATGATTTTATGAAAAATTTAAGCAGTAATAAATGTAGATGATTTTTTTAATTTTTAAGTAGGAAAAGTATAATTAAATAACTATAAATTTATCAGCATAAAATTTTTGTTCTATTGTAAAAAAAAAAAAAAGTAAAAACTTTTGATTATCATAAATATTTTAATTTACAGTTTATCAAAACAAAAAAAAAATGTGAAGAATGATGCACCTTCTTCTGTTGACCGGACCCCGGGCTTGAGCTAGCTTGGCGGTGGTTGGTGTAAAAAAAAAAACAGTATAAAATGTTCGTTAGAGAAAATGTATTGAAAAAAGTAGAACAAGTAAAAAATTGGTTTGTTATGTAAAAAAAATATATAATAATATTTTGCTTTCAAAATAATACTTCCATGGCGAAATTATCGAAATTATGCGTTTGTAAAAGTATTTACATTGTCAGATATTTTTCATAAATTTTATGAAAATGGAATTGCATTCAACGATTTTTCGTCGAGACTCGAAAAACGCATTGTTTTATGAAAAATCTGATAAATGTAAATGCAGCTTAAGCGTCTGCCATTTTAAATTTCTTTCTAATGAAAAATTAAATGTGATTTGATTGTTTTGATAGAGGAATTTTTGTTATTTCGAATATATTTTATAAAAGTATAACGTCATTGGTTAAATATTTATCAAAATAAGTTCAGTCATATTAAATTTTTCTTTTTATTTTAATAAAAAAAATTAATGTAAATATTAGAAAATATAAAACGAATCATCAAATAAAACAATTCTTTTTTTTACTTTATCGATTTCGTCAATTATCTTTTCTCTTACAGCTTAATAAATATGTATTTTTTTTTACAGTTGATATATTACAGTGATTTGTGAAAATTGAAAATATCTATACGAGAATCATCACGCAAATAATTTGTGACAGATTTAAGGAGTTATTTTATATAAAGTTTTGAGAACTATATAGAAGAACTTCGATAAATTCAAAATGAAAATGTTTCATAACCCGTTAGCAAGGATAATGAGGTGGTGTGGGGCAGAAATTGAAACCAACATCTCAACTTGAGCGGATATACTGAAACCTATAAATAAATATATTGTGTACCGAGACTGACTACATTTTTCTCACTTACGGATTTGTAAAACTGAAGGTGGGAGCATCGTAGAAATTGATTGATTATTAAACACATACGATGTAGAAACCTTAGAGACGATAGAATGTGAATGAATTAATTTATGGGAATGGGGACAGCATTAATATTATATTTGAAAATAAGAAGAATATACTATTGTAAATCTTTCCAGGCACGCTCTGTTATTCTCAACCGAATATCATGGGCTTGTTATGTATTCACCGGTAATATTTTTAAATTTTATGTTCGAGGTAGGTGGTTTGTTTAAAAAAAGGGTACTGTAAAGTATATAGTTAAAAGTATTTTTGTTTTGGTGAATGTTCTTTCATTGTAAACAACATTCACTTTTTATACATATAACAAATTATTTATCTTAAAGGTTAATTCAATTTACACATGTGTTATGGAACAAAGTCGTAACATCAACATTTTATCAAACTTCAATTATTAAAAATAAGAAAAAAGTTAGAAATATCCACCTCATCTGTTTTTTTTACACTTGGAAGGTTATTGGTATATATTTGGAAATGAGAGTTCAACGAAGCGGAATAACTATCGACCACATCTGTTTTTTTTTCCACTTATTTATATTTGGAAATAATGAGTTCAACGATGCGGAAATTTAAATGCTGATCTCTGGAAATTGTTCGGAAGAATTATACTGCATTATCGTTGAAAATATCTCAGATTCCTGATCTACTAATTAAACTTAGTAAATTTCTGTTTTATATTATAATGAGTTAACTCTATTTCAAGTACTATATGGCGGAAATTTAAATGCTGATCTCTGGAAATTGTTCGGAAGAATTATACTGCATTATCGTTGATAATATCTCAGATTCCTGATCTACTAATTAAACTTAGTAAATTTCTGTTTTATATTATAATGAGTTAACTCTATTTCAAGTACTATATGGAAAATTTCGATCATCAATTGCCTGTAACTACACCACAATCTTTATTACGAAATGCAAATATTGACATATCTGTAAGTCAGTCATTTTATTTGGATGTGGTAATGTAATGAATGATTGACCTTTATCATATATATAGTACACATTATTAGATGCTTTTGTTGAATTTTTCTTAAAGATTAAATGCAATTTTTACCCGGTATGGATGAATTAAAGAATCAGAAGCAGATTTGAAAATTGTATAAATTTTGTAGAGCTAATATTGAGATCAATAGAATATTAAAATGGTTGTCCAGACTTAATATAGACACTCCTGTAAGTTTGATGGAAATAATTAGAATAGTAACATTTATTTTCTAGAATTCAACGATAATGAAGCAAAAAAGCTAGTATTGCTATTTCTTTACTCAGTCTAGTCAGTGCCAGATACCGAATTATAATATATACTTGACAATTCTTTGTAAGTTATTTTTATAATATATTGTAATAACTGTTTATTTTAAGTAAAGCGGAAAATTTCGGCTACCATTAATAGTCAAAATCGGTGCCTCATAATTAAATCGGTGATTTAATTCACATTGAATGTTCAATTAAATTTGACATTTCGGAGTACGAATTCTACAAAGTGTAATTGGGAATAAAAATTATTTGATATTCAACCAGCTACAGTTTTGCGTGAACTGTCTGCATCATTATTTAGCACTTTAAAATCGAAGACGATAATTATTGGGCTACTATTGATTTTAGATTGTCAATTTTGGTAACGATATACTTGTTTAATAACATACATAATATTTATCTTAAAGGTTGACTAAATTCTCAATATGGTTGTGCAAAGAACCAGATAATTTGCAAATAGTATACAAATTAAACTTTCACCATAAATTGGTTGCAACGATAAAATTTATCAAAAATATTCTGAAATAAATTAACTATTATTTATTTTAGAGTTTAACGGAAATTAAGTGGAGAATTAATTAGTAGTCGGTCAAATCTCTCTTGATCACTTAGTAAGTTTTACTGTAATATATAACACTAACTCTGTTTCAAGCTCTAAGAAGATTTTAAAAAAGTCTCTGCTCATCAATTTTTGGAACAGCTCACCAAATTAACAGATCTTTGTGAAAACTTCAGTTTGTCTAAATGTAATTATTATATAGTCGGTCATTAAGGAGGTATTTTTGTAAACTGAAATTATATTCGATGTTACTTTTCTATTTGTATTGGACTTTCACTTTGATGTGAAATCCATTTAAAATATTTAAGACTCTTTAAAGATCACTTTAATATGGAATTTTAAGAAAAGACACGTGAATTTACATTCTGCAAAATCTACATACTTAAAGTTAATATAACAACATTCGAGAAGAGGCCTGAATCCTTTAATAATAACCAGTCGTAAGTTTGTAAAAACTACATTTGGTACATAACTGCTTATTTTTTAGAGTCAAATGAAAATCAAACTAGCCTTGAAGAATATCAGCCCTTGAATATTTGTCCCGTTTTAAACCGGAGATATCTGAACATTCCAACAAACTTATTAGTAAGTTCGTTATAATAAATTACGATAATTGTTTTTTTTAGACATTTGTGGAGCAAAATAGATTACATGATCACGAAAAAATTGTATCATTACCCGATCGATTTTAACGGAATATGTTGTAGAATTCGCAAAAAATATTCTTTCCTTAATTATTTCTTTTAGATTGCACGATTGATATTTTGCTACTTTTGTTGGTAATAAAACTTGTGTATTCCTGAAAAGATATGAATTACGTACTGCAAAATCAAAGATATGAATTACGTACTGCAAAATCTACATCGAAAATAATATAACAACATCCGAAAAGATGCGTCAATCTTAATAATGCTCAGTCGTAAGTTTGTAAAAACTACATTTGGTATATAACTGCTTATTTTTAGAGCCAAATGAAAATCAAACTAGCCTTGAAGAATATCAGCCCTTGAATATTTGTTCCGTTTTAAACCGGAGATATCTGAACATTCCAACAAACTTAGTAAGTTCCATATGTAATAAAAGTTTTTTTAGACGTTTTGAAGAGACGATCCTACGGATAATTTGTATTCTTCGAAATTTATTTAAATGGAGTGACAGATTTGTATAGCAAATATTTTGGTTAGAGTAAAAAGCTGGATTTCTTCTATAATATTTCTTTTCGATTAGAATTTTTTTTCCTTAATTATTTCTTTTAGATTTATACGATTAAATATTTTGCTGCTTTTGTTGGTAATAAAACAACTATTTATGGTAGTGTACCGCGAAAGCAGTTCTAGCACGGATTGGTTTTTAAATAACATTTGTTTAACGAAGGATTTACCTTGAGAATTTTATTTATTGTAAGTTCATTATTTATATGTGAATCAACACATCTAGCAAACATTATTGGAAAAAGTCTGGTGAAGACTTGTGCTTGTAAACTCACTATCTTTCATTTCTTCAAATTTGTTAATATTTCTGCTCTTAGTTATTTTTGTGTTTAATTGAGGTGGAGTGGAAAGAGAAATTTCGAAAAAAAGGGAATCTAAACAGCAAATTTCTCTTCAACGGTTTACTTCTGTGTTCCAAAGTAAGTGTATGTCTACATTTTGAGGTCCAAATGTTTCACTTTATTCCATCAGATGAATTTAAATGGTTAGACTATATTGTTAAATTGGGAAATATTTTAATGCAGCAAGTAATAAACAAGAGGTCTTCTATCAAATATTTTTATAGAGATGTCTAGTAAATGTTAATGCTTGCTGGTTTTTATGTAAGTTTGTATTTTAAATTTTATATTATCTGAATTTTATTTATAAATATGGAGTTTTACTTTTCTTTAAATTTGAATATTGCTTTGCTATTATAAATGAATGAAATGTAAATTAAAATTACAAGAGAAAGTCAGTGTCCAAGAAATTTCAATACAATTTGTTATAATTTTAATGTTTGTAATTTAACAAAATTTCCAACTTATTTTTTAGACTTGTATTATATAAATTTATTTCTTTTTAATTTTTTATGTAAAAATATTGAACAAGGAAATATTTCCCAAAATTTTTTAATTGATTTTATATTTGCATAAAAATGTTTTTGAATCGATTCTAATTTATATTTAATATTTATGGGAACAAAATTATTATAAATAATTTAAAGATTTTTTTTTTAAAAGGACACTTTAATATATTTTAAATTATTGTATATAATTCATGTAACTTTAATTTTTTGGCATTTGTTGTAATCATCGTACAAAATCTTGGGCTAGGACTTTTGTTGTAATCATCGTACAAAATCTTGGGCTAGGACTGGAAATTAAATGGATTTGACAGGAAATTGAAATTCTAACTATCAGAAAAATCGAATCATACTTATGCGTTTTGTTATAACCCAGCATCGAAATGGATGTATTATTTACCAGCGTGGTAGAAAACTCAACATCCAGAGTATATCAATGAATTTCACCAACCTGCTAATTTTTGGCTATTAGTATTCAATTGTTTTGGCTTGTTTTGGACCAATTGTGTATATCGATAATCATAACCCAGCATTGAAATGTATCATTATTGAATCTTCATATAAACCCAGAATCGATATGTATTATGGCATTTCATCGACGTAGTAGATTAGTCGCAGTTTTTAATAGTCTTCAATTGTTTTGGCTGGAAAATACTACTGTATTTTACGTTCATTTGTGATAGTTGCACCGTATAATTTATGGATTTTTACGTTTTTGCAACAAACTTAAAACTCGAGATGAAACCGCTGTTCTTTTGACACAGTCTTCTGAATTGGTTCATCTTCATTCAAATTATGATGTTCCAACTACCGGATCGATGTTAGTACAAATTCAGCTCAGCTATATTGCTGTGTTATAAACAATGTTCCAACTACCGGATCGATTTTAGTACAAATTCAGCGCAGCTATATTGCTGTGTTATAAACAACTTGTTTCAAAAATATTAAAAAGCTATTGTATACATATTTATAATAATCCTGGCGGATAAAGATTTTTTTCCTATATAACCGTAGACCGGTATTACAAGATAGATGTTTTGGAAAGGTCATTGACAGTATAAAACCAACATTCATACATTGACACATTTGGTGTGATTGTTAATAAAATTAATACATAGGATTTACGTTCTAAGAGAATATTAGGGGGGAATGAGAAGTAAAACAACTTCCATTTGACATTCACTATTCATATCAGCATTTCTGCTGCTTGTATTAGAATATTCAGAGAAATAGATTATTTTCTTATAAATATATGACACCAGCGTGGGATCAACCGGTCTACTACTGATTAAATGCAGGAGATCAGCGAAGAAATAGAGAGAGACGGCAGCGAGGGACGAAAGGCGGGTATCCTGAGAAACGTATGACGGCAGTGTGGGATGAACCGGTATCCTGAGAAACGTATGACGGCAGCGTGGGATGAGCGTGTATCCTGATAAACGTATGACGGCAGTGTGGGATGAGCGTGTATCCTGAGAAGCATGACGGCAGCGTGGGATGAGCCTATATTCTGAGAAGCGTATAACTGCATCGTGGGATGAGAGCGAGTATCATGAAAAACTTATGACTGCATCGTGGGATGGAGTATCCTGAGAAACGTATGACAGCAGCGAGGGATGGAGTATCCTGAGAAACGTATGACAGCAGCGAGGGATGAACGGCAAACGAATGACGGCAGCGGGGGATTAGGAGGTGTCCTGAGAAACGTATGACGGCAGCGTGGGATGATCGTGTATCATGAGAAACTTATGACGGCAGCGTGTGAAGATCGTGTATCCTGAGAAACGTATGACGGCAGCGTGGAATGAGCATCCTGATAAACGTATGACGGCAGCGTGGGATGAGCGTGTATCCTGATAAACGTATGACGGCAGCGTGGGATGAGCGTGTATCCTGAGAAACATGACGGCAGTGCGGGACGTGTATCCTTATAAACGTATGACGGCAGCGTGGGAAGAGTGTGTATCCTGAGAAACATATGACGGCAGCGTGGGAAGAGTGTATCCTGAGAAACATATGACGGCAGCGTGGGATATGAGCGTGTATCCTGATAAACGTATGACGGCGACGTGTGAGGACTTTGTATCTTCAGAAACGTATGATGGCAGCGAGGGGATGGGCGTGTATTATGAGACACGTTGGCAGCGAGGGGATGAGCGTGTATATGAGACACGTATGACAGCAGCGTGTATCCTGAGAAACGTATACTGAGTAAGATAAGATATTATTGAAAAATGTATTTGAGAAGACTGCAGTGTCAACAAACCAATCGGGGATAAATAACGTATGACTGCAGCATGATAAGTTTTTGAATCGGCGGCTGAAGAAAGGAGGCAAGTTTATGTTGTACGGGCAACTCTTAATTGCCAATCAATCCTCACAATGTACGATTATTTTTTAAAAACATGTTTTACAAATCACTCGAGAGAAAATAAAATTTTAATTATTAATTAAAAAAATTATATTTGAATCAATGCATTTTTAAAATAATATATATATATATATAAATAATTATTTTTTAGAAACATGTTGCACAATCAATAAGGAAAGAAAATAATTTGAAAAATAAAAACTTAATTTGAATTAAAGCGTTTTTTTTTTTTAAATTTATATAAATATCTAGCATTTACGAGCGTTTTACGCAGTATATAAGTTATATGTATTAGGATATGGACCTGTATTACAAAAATCTAGTAAATTGTAACGATTCAACAGTTATTCTTGCCATATGAATACATTATTTTCATTATTAACTTAATGGTTTAGTTATGCCTACCTCTACAACTATAATTTAATTATTTTTACTTAGAAGAATAAACTATTATACCCAAATTTAAAACCTAAGAAAAGTGGACATTCAGTTTTTCTGATTAGCTTAATGGTTTAGTTATGCCTACCTCGACTATAATTTAATTATTTTTACTTAGGAGATTAGAATAAACTAATATACCCAAATTTAAAACCTAAAGAAAAGTGGACATTGTTTTTCTGATTAAATATATTTTGAATTAAAGGGGTCGAAGCTCTTTGAATTTAGTTCAAACTTTAGTACTGCACATTAAATTTTGGATTTTGAAATTTCATATAATTTAATAGTAAAAGTAAAATGATAAACTATGCAGCAGCTTGATTTTATTTTGTTTAGTTTCTTTACATTTACACGATCCTTCAAAGAATTTATTGTAAAAACATTTTCAATCGAGATTAGAATTCCTTATTATAATAGATGCTTTCACATTCAGTATAATTTCTCATATATTTTTCTCCATTTCATCTAATATAAAAAAAGCTAATAAATTTTATAGCAGGAACAAAAAAAAGTATATCCATTAATGAAAGAAAAACATTTGATATTATAAATTATTTTATTCTTTACAAAATATAATGAATCGAATTATTCTTTCCTTTTTATTTATATTTGAAAAGTATTTAAAAAAATGTTTGTAGGAGTTGGACAGAATACATACCAGAGAACATAGCTCCAGATATTTGAAGGCTTGACAAACCCCTACACTGGGTTGAGCTGAAAAATTCCTCAATGATACCTGAAACTTGCGAAACAGATTAAAATAAATTGTTCAATAATTGTACTATTTTTAGAAACAATTTTTTTTTTATTGTGTGGAACGATAATGTACATTTCAGGCGGCTATACTTATCCAACAAAATCTTAAATGTATTTGAGTTATAAATTAAACTCAAATTCATTTGTTTTTGCAACTTGAGTTTTCATCTCAATTACGCTGCTGAAATATTAGTAATTCATGAGAATATTTTTTCCATAGTATTGATTGAAAACGATAATCTTTGATTAAATTTGATACAATATATGTAACAATTTAAAAAAAAAAAAAAAAAAAAAAACAATATTTCAATATTTAATTAAAGATTGTACGTGTTTCTAATAAAAAAGTTCAGTTTACAATTTATTTTTCTTTTTGTCATAAATAAACTGAACTTTTAAATAAAAATTATAATTCGCTTCGACACCCACCTTATCAAATCTTAGACCTTAATAATGGTCTGGCCATCCGACCTGGAATATTTGAAAAAATTGTATGAATAAAAAAAATCAATAAATTTCTATCAAACTCCTACAAATTTAAATCGTGAGTAAATTAAATTTTAGAAAAAAATTCAAGGAAAGAATCATATCGACTTAACAATTAAAAAATAGGTATTAATATTAACTTAATAACTAAAATTAAATACAGACATTTTATTCATCCATTAGTTTATCCAAAATCGTCTTATTTGTAGATTTTTGATGACAAGTAGGACAAAATTCCAATGATATTTTCCCACCAGATGTGAAATGTAGACAAATACCAGCATCACTATATAAATCGTCATTATCTTCATCAATTATTTTTGAATTGAAATAGTTATGTTCATCAATAATATTACTTTGTATATCCTGTAAATTGTGGCGTTGCGTTGTTGTTATTCCATCACAACTAGTATTACTGCTTTGTTCACAAAATGGACTGTTAGATCCTAATATATCTTCCCAGCTATCGTGATTGGCAAATGATAAATTATAATCTGTGAAAAAACATGTATTATCAAAAGATGTTGAAGATAAAAAAGGATCTCGGTTTAAATTAGTACCAATATCTCCAAAATTATTATTGTTGTTTGTACTATCTGTAAAACTATAAGATGGAGATGTTTCTGGAGTTTCATTTGTCAATGTTATTGCATTTGTACATTCCTTAGAATTTAAAGTTTTTATAACAGAAAGAATCTGTGATTTATTTTCTAATATAGTACGGTAGTATCGTTTTTCTTTCTGTAATCGTTCAATTAACTTAGCTTGTTTTTTGAAAATTTTACGTAGATTCTTATTTGTTCCACGATAAATATGGATTTCTTTTTCCAATTTCTCAACATATTCTTTTTTCCTCCGACGATTCTCTCTAGCCATTAAAGCATTTCTATTAAATGTATTTGGATCAGGTTTTCTAGTAGGTTTACGTCTTGGATTTCTGTTTAATGATGTCGTCATTGTTAAACGTTTAGTTTTTCCATTTGGTGAATATATCGACTTGGCCGATTTTAACTCAAATCCGTCTTCAGAATTTTCACTGGAAGTTGAAAAATTGATGCTTTCATCACTAGATGAATTATTTTGTACATAATTTGAGTTTTCACTGTATGCAGACATTTGTGCCGCCATTTTTAATAACAGTACACAGAGTACACACAGCAGATGTTCAGTTCAGTTCCACAAAAATTGATTTTTTAGAAACAGAAAATATGATATTACTCTTGCCTTTGGGTAACCTTTTAAAATTTACTTACTGGAAATAAACTGTTTTTGAAGCTATTTATATATTTAATTTATTTGTGTTGAATTATCTCCTGATTTTAAATATTAACTTCTCGCATAATTAATTAATTGTACAGATGACAAATATACAAATGGCACAAATTCATAATTCAATACTTAAAACTTCAAATAAGAATACAGAGAATACACAAAATACGCGTAGATGTAGATTTCATCATCAGTGTGGCCCATATGTGCCATAAAATTGTGAAATATACGATAAAAGAAAAACGATAAATAAAAAATGAAAGGAAATGACATTTCGTGTAGTACCAACATTTTATATTAAAAACAATTGTACTCCCTCTTGCGGTTTCATTTTGAATTTAATCCATACAAAATAAATTATGTTTGAACAGAAACAGATGTTTTTACTACTTCTAATATAATAGCGCGATAAATTCAATTTTAAAAATTATTTAACGATATGGCTGGTCGAGTTAAAAGAAAAATTAATAAAACTACCATCATTTTATCATCTGACAGTGAAAGTGATGTAAATTTGGCAACTGACTCAGACTTTGAAGTAAGTCCAATTAAAAAAATTAAAGTGTAAGTATATTTATATTATAATAGCTATTTTTTTTTAATGTACCTAGTAAAAACTTTATTTTTGCAATTTAGAGCAAATAATGAACAAACTAATGTTAAAACAACAAGTGAAATTTCTAAAAGGGTTAAAAAATATATACCAAAGAAAACAACTGACACAATATCAGAACTCCAGAATTTTGATGTTTCTTCTGCAACAAATAATAGAACTTGGAGAATTGATCAACTACTGGCCGAAAGGGAATTCATAAGTCCTGATTCGTCAAAAAATATTGTTCAATTATTTGAAAATGAAAATACAATTCCCTTTATTTGTCGTTATCGTCGTGATTTAACCGGAAATATTTCGCCTGAAAAATTACGAAATATTAAAAATTCATATATCGATATAATAAAATTACAAAAACGGTCGGAAGCTATGATTAATCAAATGCAGAAAGATAAAATTTTGAATAATAATATAAAAGAAGAATTATTAAGTGCTAAAACAATTGAGGAACTTGAGTTTCTGGTAATATTTCGACGTCAAAACTAATTCAAAATTATATTTATACCTATATAAACATTTTTTTATTATATATATATTTTAGTACGCACCGTATAAGCCAGCTAGTAAAGGTTCTTTAGCTGATCGAGCTAAACTTTTAGGATTAGAATCATATGCAGAACAGATTTTATATGGAAAGTCACCTCAAGTTAATTTACAATCATTAATAAAACCATCCATTGAAGGCAAAGAAACCATTGAGAAAATTTCATGTGGTATAATTAATATTATTTCACATATTATAAGTAAAAACACAGAAGTTTTGGAACAATTAAGAAATATGTATAGTTTTTTTTAATTTATTTATTATAGTCTTAATACAAATATCTATTTTCCTAGGCAAAAATTCCACAAAATTGTACTTAAAAGCAGTTTGAATAAAACAATTACGAAATCCGCTAATCAAAATCCAAAACATACTACTGATCAATCAAAATATGAACTTTATTTTAATTTTGAGAATGATGTACGTTATATTAAACCTCATCAAATTTTGGCTATTAATCGTGGTGAAAAATCAAAATTTCTAAATGTTAAAATAATTGTACCAAATGATGTAAAAACTGCAGTGAAATATTTTATAAGAAAATTATTTTTATCAGTTGGTATTCAATATTCCTTAAGATTGGATATATTCGAAAAATCTTTTGATGAATGTTACACAAAAAAACGTAATAATATAATTTTATTCATATTGGCAAATATTTGTATTTAATATATTATTTATAGTTCAACCATTATTATCGAGACAAATAAGATCGGATTTGATTGAAGCATCCAAGAAGGCTGCGTTAGATGTATTTGCAAAAAATTTAAAACAATTATTTCTAATGTCACCACTAAAAGGTGAAAAAATATTAGGTATTGATCCTGGTTTTACGAATGGATGTAAAATGGCATTAATATCAGAGAATGCTGAAATTCTAGAAACTGGTGTTATATATCCTCATTCGAAATATGGCAACAACAATTTTGAAGATGGAGAGAAACTAGCAGAAATGTTATTGAAGCATAAGTAATAATAAATTATTTTATATTAAAGAAAACTTCTGAATTTAGCACAAATTTGTTTAGTTGTAGAAGTATTGCATTAGGTAATGGGACTGCATGTCGTGAGACAGAATTTTGGTTAACAAAATTATTTGAAAAAAATATTTTGGATTCAAGATATATAAAATATACTATTGTTTCGGAACAAGGTGCATCAATTTATTCTTGTAGTGATACAGCTAAAAAAGAATTTCCCAATTTAGATGTAAATATAATAAGTGCTATTTCAATTGCACGTAGATTAAATGATCCGTTATCTGAATATGTTAAAATAGAACCACGACATATTGGTGTTGGAATGTACCAACATGATATTAATGATAAAATTTTAACCGAATCATTAAATGAAGTTGTAATGGAATGTGTTAGTTATGTTGGAGTTGATGTAAATACAGCTAGCATAAGTATTTTAAAGTAAGGCTATTTATTCTATTTTTTATTTTATTTTCTATACATTCTTTTTATTTTATAGACATATATCTGGATTAACTGAACTGCGAGCTAGTAAAATAATAGATTATCGTCTTAAAAATGGTCCATTTAAAACTAGAAAAGATATTCTTAAAGTAAAAAATATTGGTGAAAAAACTTTCATACAATGTGCTGGTTTCATTAGGATAGAACCAAAAGGTGTGGGAGGTAAAGTAGATAATCTATTAGACTGTACATGGGTACATCCTGAGAGTTACGATATTGCCAACAAAATTATAGCAACATTAAAACTAAGATTAAAAGATATTGGAAAACCACATTTCATAAATTCTATAAAAAATTCTTCATCACATAGTTTTATAGAAAAATTCGCTAATGAATTTAAAGTCCCTAAAGAAAGAGTATTTTATATTTATATATTTAATAAATTTTGTTGATTAAAAATGTTCTGTGTTATAGATTGATGTGATATTGGAAGCATTGCAAAGACAATTATTTGAAGATTATCGGAATGATTTTGATAAAAAACCGCTATTTAAACAAGGTATTTCGAAAATGTCTGAATTAAAGAAAGGTTCAGTTGTAACCGGTAATGGATTCCTATTAAAATACTTATTTGTATTTCATATTACCAAAATATAATATTTTAGGTGCGGTTACTAATTTAACACATTTTGGCGCATTTGTAGACATTGGAGTTGAACATGATGGACTTATTCATACAAGTAATATGAATGGAATGATTTTAAATATTGGTGATCGTATTGATGTATTTGTAATAGATGTTGATGTTAAAAGAAGACGTGTACAATTAAAACTAGAAAATATGACTATTTAAATTTTTAAGCGATATTTATATATTTATTTAATTAAAAAGGAATATTATTCAGAATATCGAGTTCTGATTAGTTGAAAAAGGTATTGAAATATAAGTAAAGAAGGATATGAAAATACTTAAAATTTATTCCAATACATCACTAGCTACGAAATAATATTGTTGTTAAAAATAAGTTTAAATTTTTAAAACTATTGAACAAACAGTTGAAGAGACATTTAATACTTTTTCAAGCATATTATTTTTATGATTGTTTTTGGTAGTAAATTTAATTTACCAGCAAATAAAGTAGAATTAATTACCTTTTTTAAATAAAATTATATTTAATTATGTAAGACATTTTTAAAACTGAAATTAAGAAATAAATGAAAATTATGTTGTTTTATAATACATATTTAATTAAATTGTTTTTTATATCATAAATAAATACAATAATTAACGTATTAAATATAATGATTAATATAAACTTTTGTCTTTTGTTTTCTCCGAAAAGAAAAGTTCTCTGTCTTTGTTTGTATAAAGTAAATACTTCTTAAGTTTCCTTTTTTATAATTAATAAATTAATTTAATAATATAAGTAAAAAAAAAACCATCAACTAAATTATAATATATTTATAATAATCGTTTTCTAGGCAGTTTAATTTCCTTAATATAAATATTTTGAATAATTAATTTTCTTAAATTCGCACAATGAATACTTATTTTCTCTTATATAAAGCAAAAAAATTTCATATATATATATATATTTTTATAGAAATATTTTTGAAACAATTTAAATTAGACGTTTCTTAACTTTTTAAGAATTTTTATAAATTTAAAATACTAAAAAAATATATTGTATTTAATATTAAATTTTGTGGATCACAAAAACAAAACGATTAGACGAACGAAAAACATTTATTGTTAGTTTATCTATGTGATTTATACGTAAATATCTGAAAAATAATAAGAAAATTATATATCTTTATATTATTTTATTTTAAGTTGCTCGATTTATAAAAATTTACCTTGAACAGATTGTATAAAACAATAAACGTCAATAAAAATAGTCATCTAATTTGTATCAATTTTCCTAAAAAAAATAAAAATTAACTTATTTATTAAAATTCTTTAAAATTTTGGATTTCATATATATACATAAAAGTCTATTAAAAATAAAAAATTGTCAAAATATTTACATTTTGTTTAAAAAAAAACTACCATCACCAAAATAGAAACACTCAAAAACTTAGCAATATAATTAGAGATCACATTTAAGTTATTAAAAAATTGAAAACTAAAATATCACCATCCAAATAAGCTCGATTTTATTCAATATATTATATATAATTTACGCATCTAAAATAAAAGATTTTAAAATATGAAAAAGAAAAGAAAAATCAATTCAAAAAGCATAAATTTATAATAAATGCAGTGAAATATTTTTAAAATTTCATATATTTTTAATAAATATTCACAATAAATGCATATCTAATGTTTTATTATAATTATTTTCTATTTAATTCGGAAACAGCTTACATATTTTTGATAATTTTTTTTTTATTTTTTCGGTTATATATTATATAATTTTTTTTTTATATAGAATTTATTTTATTTTAAACCAATTGACTTTCTGAACAACTATTAAATTATAAACGACAAAATAACAAATATTATCATTGTGAGATAACTACTTTGATTTAAATTAATTTACTTTATTTTAAACTTTTTTTTTTTAAATAAATCTTAATAATTTTAAGTTGTATACATAGATATAAATTTTGTATATTTAATTTTTTTGTTTATTTTTTTTTATAAAAAACTATGTTCCAAAAAAAAACCAAAAATACGTTTTATTAGAGATACAATTAATTATCTCTTTTTTATATAAACATTTAAATTTTTTATATATGTATATTATATATATTTGTAGTTATATTACTAATTCAATTATGTTGGTATGCAATTTTAGTTATACAGTGCTTTAACAATATTTTTACTTTTTTTTAAACAATTTAGGTTATTTTTTTTTTGTAGTTTTATCGAGTATAAATACTGTTTTCATTTTTAAATATATTTTTTTTTATAATTTTTTATTGTAAACACGTTCTCAATAATTTTTAAAACGTATTATATAATTAATATTAATAATAATTGTTTTAATTTTTTTTTTTTTTTCAAATATATTATATTCACAGCCCTAACTTCTATAATTTTTTTTTGTGTTTCTTTGAAAATTTGCAAATATTTAATGTGTGTTTGGTTTTCTATATTGAAATATAGTCGAAAAAAATCTTTTGACAATGATATAGATGAAAATTTATGTAAATCTATGATAAGTGTATTAGTTTAAATATTCTATATAAAAATCTGTGAAAAACAACTACATTTATTGGTTATTTTATTTTGAAAAAGGAATTCTATTTTGCATGGAAGAAATTATAGCATTTTTTTTTCTATTAATTATTTTTTTATTTCATTTAATTTTCATTAATACTTATTAAATAAGTTTTTCTGAAGTAATAAACTGATTAATTTTATTAATAAATTTTTTAGTATTATGATTTATTTATATTTGATCAATAAATTGTATTTTTACCGTATTTTATATATATTTGTAAGTCGTATTGTATAAATACCTTTATGCTTTATATTTATCTTGTCTAGAACATATTTTTATATTTGAATTTTTTACGATATTTAATTGAATTCATACTCAAGATGAGTTCAATATCTAACAGTACTGATTTTGATATATAATTTATGTTTTAGTTAATTTATAATTGATATTTATTAGATAAGAACGTATTCGACTAAAAAGAAATTATTGTTTAGGATCAAAATTTAATATCTCATGTTTTTTTCCGTTAAAATAACATATTTCAAATTGTTTTTATTTATTTTTCGTATATAAAATTTTTTTTGTTTGTTTTTAATAATTATTTTTAAAAACTCAAAGGCAAATTATGTGCCTAATTGATTCTAATATAATAAGAATTTTAAATTTTCCAGTACAAAGGAAAGGTTTGCTATATTTGTTAATTAATTTCATTATATTCATTTAAAATTAAATTTTTATTATTCATTTGTTTTGGTTGTGTTTTTTTCTAGTAATTATTTTGAAGGAATAGTCACGATTAATCTTTAGCTACTAATATTCTATTAATAAAAATGCATTTGAATTTATTTTATATATCTAGATTTTTTTTTTTTTGTTTAAATTTATTACTTTCAGAGTTTTCACAGATTTTGTGGTATGTCGTAGTCTTTTCGGAAATTATTATTTTAATCTTTTTTTTTTAATAAAAAAAAATGAATAATAATAGTGGTAAACCTCAATAACTTAAATATTTTTTTTTTATAATTTTGAAAAAGAAATGCACAGAAAATTACAAAGATACAAAAATATAAAAAAAAAACCAAGCCAATAATATACAAATGAAAATATAGAGTAAATGAAAATATTTCATTAAATCTCAGCCAAATTATTTGCTATAAAAAAATGATAAAAATAGTGTTTAGCTCAAAATAATATAATATTACAATTATTTATTAAATATTTAGAATAAAAATAAAACCATACACCATTTAAAATTCGTGAGATTAATATACAATTATTTTAAATTAGTCTCGTAAAATAAAATAAGCTGACAATTATGACATAAATATAACTGACTTTATGACTAATATTATATTATTTGGTTTTTAGGCAAGAAATTTATATATAAATTGAGCACATTAATAAACCGCACAACACAAAATATAAACATTCCAATGTTCCTTGTCTCCAAAGTTGTGTTTTTTAAATAATTATTTTTCTTAAATATAAATATTTTTAATTCATAGTTTAAAATATTCAAATGGCTTAAATAATACAAAAATTAAAAAAAAAAAAAAAAAAAAAAACATTTTAAAATTATATTTAAGAAAATATAAATTAAATTCTTAACAATAAAATATTTATAATTATTAAAATTAAATAATAAAAATTATAATTATAATTCCCTACACCACACAAGCTGAGAAAACCCCCATTACCCGTCAGCCAATATCTTGTTGCGAATCACCAGATCTATATATAGCAGCCCGATAACTATACCTGTTTCCTCCTTGTGATTGTGGTGATGATTGCACTTCTGGAATTTCTTGTTGTAAAATATTATTAACTGGTATTCCACCAGTTCCTTGAACACCAGTTGCCGCAGATGTTGAAAACATAGGAGTTCTTTGTATCGAATATGGATCCTCTGCTGGATTAAGAGCATTTTGTAATTCTAATTGTTGATCAGCTAATATTTTAGCATTTAATATGTTCACATAAGTTTTATATCTTTTAAACTGAAATTTAAAAAATATTGATTTTTAAAAAAAAATTAAAATATTTTCATCATTTTATTATTTACTTCATATTGTAAATAGTTTTCTTTTTCCTTATAATTTTGCAGTGGAAGTCCTTTATTTGGGGATGGTCCCCTCTTATGTTCAGTTAAAGTATTTTCTAATTGTAAAACTTGTTCCTCATGAGATCTTAATTGTTCTTGCTAAAATATTATAATATTAAATAATATTGTCATTTTTCAAATCATAAATAAATATTAATACCATTAGTAGTTTAGTGTGTGAACTTGGTAATAATGGTCGTTGAAAACGTTTCTGACTACCAACACCACCTTCTAGTGGTGGTGCTGAAAATGATGCACATACAAAATTAATAGTATCTATCCATGATTGTAATTCTTTTGAATCACTTGTTTGAAATAAAAATTCGGATTGATCAGCTGTTTGTAATCGGAATACATGTAATTTTTTAGTATAATCAGTTGCCTTTGTTGCAAGGGCATGATGAATTCTAATAGCATTATGAAGATTATCAGACATCTAAAATTAAAGATTTTCTATTAATGTTTTTAAAAAAAAATAATCAAAAAAAAAAAAAACAAAGAAAAAATTACTTGACTTTTTCTGAATCCATGTTCATCTTTGTGTAAATATAATACTAAATCTCTTAATGTACAATAATACATTTTCCATGATCTTTTACCAAATGGAGCTAAAATTATATTACAACAGCCTGTATTTTATAAGTTTATAAAAATTCATTATAGAAAATGAAAATGAAAATTTTTAATATAGTTTGCTTGCTTTTTGCTAATTAAAACTTATTACAAATAATTAGTTACAAATTAAACTTACTCTTTTTATAATTCGATTCGTAGCATGATTTTCTCATAACATAACCTTTCTTATATTCTATTGCAGCTGATGACTGTGGTGTATCAAGGAATGGATTAGAACCAATTTGTGCACCACTAATACTATCATTTCGTTGTTTTTGTTGATCATTTTGTTCTTCGTCACTGTAATTGAAAAATGTTATACATTACTAATTAATAATAAAATAATAATTTTCTGCTTTATTATATTTATAAAATACATATATTAAAATAAACAAAAACTTTAGAAGAAGGTAACATAACCCAAGATTACAATTTCTTTCACAGTCTGTTAGCTCCTACAAAATTCAATAAATTTTCTCCTGTATTTAAATTACAGAGATAAATTTCCATAAATTTTATTTATTTTTTCGAAAGTTTGAGTAGCCCTACTCTAACTACATAGCTTTGAATAAATTGTTTTTAGCTGAGAAACTAATATTTTTATTTACTAAGAATCTAATGTTTTCATTACAAAATATAATATAATATAAAACAATTAACTTACAGGGCCCATTCAAGTGGATGATTCTTAATTGCTTGATATAAATATTTAAGAACATCTTTTGGAAAATTTTCCCCATCATTTAAATCAGCTAAATTATCTACAAATTCTGAACTTGTCATTTTTCTACCAATATTTTCTCCATGTAAATCAGTATTTAATAACATAATAGCACATGTTAAAGTATGAACAGCATCTATAAAATAAAAAAATAAAATTATTGTCAGAGTAGGTTAGTAAATGTTTCATTTACGTTGCGAAACATAATTTAGTATAGTTTTGTTAGAAGGGTAAATTTATATTGAAATAAAGTAGGCTTAGAGGTAAGAAGACAAAGGAATAAATATTTTCATTTAGCAGCAGTTAGTGATTTGAATTAGTTGATTATTTAATTTATGTGGTTAATATAAAAAAAGAAAAAGAAAACAAGTCTTAGTAAGCAGAGGCTGACTATAGTTAAATAATAATAAGTAAGTCTCAATTATTAAATATTAAATTAATAATCATAAAATTAGGATTTAGTTTGAATGATGAAATTCCTTTGTAAGTCGTCTTTGTGATGCATTAATAAAATGTAAGCCGTCTTTGTGATGCATTTTAAGAAGTAAGTCGTCTTAGTGATGCATTCAATAAGTAAGTCGTCTTAGTGATGCATTTATGAGTAAGTCGTCTTTGTGATGCATCAATAAAATATAATACAACAAAAATTTATAAATTCTGGGAAAATTGTGTGTGTATGTGTGTGTGAGAACAGTTATTGTTAGAGAAAGGAATATTATGTGAACATGTTAGAACAAGATTAGTTTTATTTTAAAACAGATAAAATTGAACTTACTGAATATGTGTAAATATTCACGACTTATATTAATTTCAGATAAGAAGAATTAAAGGGAAAAAACTGCCAGGAACTAAATTTTGAGAGCAGAAGAGAATTACTAGTATTATGTTAAGTTAAAAGATTTTGTTATTATTTCCTGTTAATAATTAGAATAAGTTTATTAAACTTGAATTTTGAATTTATAAAAAAAAAAGAAATAAGGAGTTTTCAACTCAGATGTGGGGTAAAGAATTCTATTTTGTGTGAATGTGATTAGATAATTAATATTTAGTTTTGTCTTAGATTTAGAATATTATTTCAAAATAATTAACTGACGAAATGGCTTCGGGTAATTGGATAGAAGAGGAGGTGGAAGATGCATTAACAAATGATGAATTGGATAATAATATGAATACAGAAAATTTTGCCACACAGAACGTCAGCAGTTCAACTGAGATAAATCAGTTCGCCGAGCTAATGTGCACATTTTCATCGAACATCAATAAATTCAATATGGACAGACCAAGAACATTTATCGGGTCTGAGGCCATACCTACATTTTATCCGGATGATAGGAAGCAAAGTATTCAAAAATGGATAAATAAAATTGAAGAATTGCGGGTTATATATGGTTGGGATGAAATGATGACTACGTACAATGCTACTTCGAAGCTGCGTGGGTTGGCTAAATATTGGTACCAAAGTTTACCATCTTTGAATTTTACTTGGACAGAATGGAAATTAAAACTTATTCAAGCATTTCCATATAAAGTCGACTATGCTATACTCCTAAATGAAATGATGAAGAGAATTAAAAAAAAAGATGAATCAATGGCTCAGTATTATTATGAGAAGTTAGCATTGTTGAATGCATGTGAGATCATGGGAGATAAAGCTGTGTCCTTAATAATAGCAGGAATAACGGATATTAATGTGCAGAATTCGGCAAGAGTTGGAGAGTATTCAAGTCCTGATGAGTTATATAAATATTTAAAGACTATAAGAGAAGAAACTGAAGCAACCAGAAAATATTCGTCCATAATGAGGCCAATTAACAAAAATACCAATTACAGACCACCAGTAAATCCATTTAAGTCAAGACATCAAGTGGTTAGTAAGGGTTATGAAGACAGTAATCAAATGGTGAATCGACGTAGATGCTATACTTGTGGCAGTAATGGTCATCTTTCGCCAGCCTGTCCAGAAAGAAAAAAAAAGTGTGATAAATGTGGCGCTTTTCATGCAGGCTCATGTAGAGGAGAATTTGGAAAGGAGAACCAAAACCGAGTGTTGATCATCAGGAACCAGGAAGACGGAGGTAATAAATATTTTGTAGATGCTTTTATTAACGATATTAAATTACGCGCTTATATTGATTTTGGGGCTAATTGCAACACCATTAGAGAAACAGATTTTCTTAAATTAAAACTAAAACATAATAATAAATCAAAAGTTATAAAGGGTTTTGGGGGTGGTATGACTGTGTCATTGGGGGAAGTTGAACATATTCGGGTGAAAATTGATGAAGCGGAAGCAAAAATAAATTTTATGGTTGTACAAGATGGGGTACAAGCAATACCAGCAATAATAGGGCAAACATTTACAGAACAGCCACACATAGTAGTATACAAAGACGCAAATGTTCTGAAAATTAGAGAATCAAAATTAAATGAGAATTTACCTCAAGATGTTGTGGAATTATCATCAGAAACAATTCCGATTATGGTAAAAGAAGTGACTATTGTTCCACCTAGGCATGTTAGTAACGTAGTGTGTACAGTTAATTATGTGGGAGAGATTTTTATTAATTCCAGTATAAGGTCAGAAGAAATGAATGAATATAGTATTCTTAGATGTGTTGTGGAAGCTGGTCAAGAAGGAGAATGTATTTTGCCAGTAGTAAATTCTACTAAACATGACGTTACTCTAAATAATAAAGAAGTATTTGTACGTGGAAGAAAATGTTTTCCGGATTTGTTAATGAGCAATGATGAAGTATTAACTCAGGAATTGGAAAAGAAGGGGACAGAGTTAGAAAAATTTAAAAATTTACAAATGGGAACAGATTTGACTTTAGATCAGCAACAAGAAATAAAAAAATTATTAATGAAATTTGAAAGATGTTTTGCAGCAAGTATAAATGAAATAGGCTGTACAAATGTTGCGGAATTACAAATTGATTTGGTTGACGAAAGTGGTGTATACTACAGACCATATAGAATGTCTATAGCAGATCGAGAAAAGGTAAAGGGAATAGTGGAAGAATTACTGGAAAATAAAATAATTCGAAAATCTAACTCTCCTTATGCGTCTCCAGTATTATTAGTGAGAAAGAAGAATGGAGATTCGCGATTATGCATAGACTATAGAAAATTAAATTCTAAAATAAAACAAGATCGGTTCCCGTTACCGAGGTTAGATGACCAGCTCGATCAGTTGTATGGATACAAATATTTTACAACTCTAGACATGACTAGTGGGTATTATCAAATACCGGTAAAAGAAGAGTCAAAGTATTTAACAGCGTTTGTAACAAGTGACGGGCAGTATGAGTTCAATAGAACACCATTTGGAATATCAACTGCCCCTAGCAAATTTCAGCGAACAATTAATGAAATATATGGACCACTCAGAGGTTCCATCGCTCTTATTTATTTAGACGACATTCTGATTCCATCTAAAGATATTAAAGAGGGCATACAGAGGTTAACTAAAATACTACAAACAACTGAACAACATGGTTTGACTTTCAACCCAAAGAAATGTTTATTTTTCCAAACGTCGATAACATATTTGGGATTTGAAATTACTGAAGAAGGCATAAAACCTGGAAAAGATAAAACAAAAAGTGTCAAAGAATTTCCGCTACCTACAAATGTACATCAAATTAGACAATTTCTGGGTTTGACTGGTTTCTTTAGACAATTCATCAAGGACTATGCTTCTGTGACACGATCTCTGACAATGTTGACCAAGAAAGAAGCCAAATGGTCATGGTCCGAAAATCAACAAAAATCCTTCGACACACTGCGGACAATTTTGTCAGAACGACCGGTGTTAGCAATATATAATCCAGAAGCAGAAACGGAAGTACATACTGATGCCAGTAAGGTGGGTTTGGCTGGAATTTTATTACAACTTAACAAAAATAAAAAAATGCAGCCAGTTGCTTACTACAGTCGTCAAACATCTAAGCCCGAACAAAATTATCATTCTTACGAATTAGAAACGCTGGCTGTAGTTGAATGTTTAAAAAAGTTTCGTGTATATTTGTTAGATTTAAATTTTAAAGTCGTAACTGATTGCAATGCAATTAAAGCAGCTGCTACAAAGAGAGATTTAGTGCCACGCATTGCCAGGTGGTGGCTCTTGCTCCAGGAGTTTACGTTTAAAATCGAATATAGACCGGGTCTGAAGATGGCTCATGTTGACTCGCTGAGTAGGAATCCGGTAAATAGTGCGGAGGAGATTGAAGAGCCATTAATTTTTCGTATCGAGGTTGCGGATTGGGTTTTGGCCAGTCAACTGAGTGATGAAAAAATAAAATTAATTAACGAGGTTCTTCGTAAAAAACCTGAATCAGATTACGAGAAGAATATTCATAAGGAATATAGTCTAACAAATGAAAGAATTTATAAGAACACGGGCTCTGGGAAGAAATGGTTGTTACCAAAAAATATGCGGCGTGAAATTGTCCGGTCTTGCCATGACGAGTTTGGCCATTTTGCATTAGAGAAAACTATAAACAAAATTTGTGAAAATTATTGGTTCCCAAGGATGCGGAGGTATGTAACTAAATATATTGGTAATTGTATTCCTTGCTTATATCACAAAAAACCGAAAGGAAAGCAGCCTGGAATGTTGCATTCGATATCGAAGAATATAGTTCCATTTCACACCATTCATGTGGATCACTTAGGACCATTTATTAAATCCACTAAACAAAATATGTATCTGATAGTAGTAGTGGAAAGTTTTACCAAATATATGATATTGACCGCGGTCAAATCCACCAAAACTCAGCCTGTGCTCAACGTACTGAATAAAATTATTAACACGTATGGTGCTCCAACTCGGGTTGTTACAGACAAGGGTAAAAGTTTTACTTCAGAAGCTTTTGCTAAATTCTGCGAGCACTTTGGTATTAAACATGTGCAAAATGCGGTAGCTACTCCAAGAGCTAACGGGCAGGTTGAGAGATACAATTCTACGGTGTTAAGCTGTTTGGCCACTACGGCGAACGAGAGTAATAAGTGGGATCAAGAAATAAACAAGATACAATTCGCGATAAACAACACGGTACATGCTACAACTCAAAAAACTGCTAGTGAGTTGTTATTTGGTTTCAGACCAAGAGCTCCAGCTGATGCGCAATTGACAGCAGAGATACAACCAGGTGAGGTTAGTATAAATGATGTACAACAGGTTCGTGAAGAAGTAGCGGGAAAAATAAAGAGAGCGCAGTTGAAACAGAAAGAAAGGTTCGATAAGCGACGTAAGAAAGCTCATCAGTATCAACCAGGTGATTTAGTAGTGGTAAGAAAGAATGTGGCTGGAGAAGGTCTTAGTAGAAAACTACTTCCAAAATATAAAGGACCATTTAAGGTTAAAAAAGTGCTACCAAATGATCGATATGTAATTACTGAGCTACCAGGTTCTATTAGAAGTCTTGGAAAAAAATATGAAGATGTTGAAGCAGTTGACCACATGAAGCCGTGGAGAAAAGAGAATGATATAGATACTGAAAGTGATAGTGAAACTGAATCTGAAACGGAGTCTTGGAAAAATGAGAAAGAGTTTTTAGGATTCGATGAGGAAGAAATCAACCGGGGTCGGTTGATGTTTCAGGATGGCCGAGTTGTCAGAGTAGGTTAGTAAATGTTTCATTTACGTTGCGAAACATAATTTAGTATAGTTTTGTTAGAAGGGTAAATTTATATTGAAATAAAGTAGGCTTAGAGGTAAGAAGACAAAGGAATAAATATTTTCATTTAGCAGCAGTTAGTGATTTGAATTAGTTGATTATTTAATTTATGTGGTTAATATAAAAAAAGAAAAAGAAAACAAGTCTTAGTAAGCAGAGGCTGACTATAGTTAAATAATAATAAGTAAGTCTCAATTATTAAATATTAAATTAATAATCATAAAATTAGGATTTAGTTTGAATGATGAAATTCCTTTGTAAGTCGTCTTTGTGATGCATTAATAAAATGTAAGCCGTCTTTGTGATGCATTTTAAGAAGTAAGTCGTCTTAGTGATGCATTCAATAAGTAAGTCGTCTTAGTGATGCATTTATGAGTAAGTCGTCTTTGTGATGCATCAATAAAATATAATACAACAAAAATTTATAAATTCTGGGAAAATTGTGTGTGTATGTGTGTGTGAGAACAGTTATTGTTAGAGAAAGGAATATTATGTGAACATGTTAGAACAAGATTAGTTTTATTTTAAAACAGATAAAATTGAACTTACTGAATATGTGTAAATATTCACGACTTATATTAATTTCAGATAAGAAGAATTAAAGGGAAAAAACTGCCAGGAACTAAATTTTGAGAGCAGAAGAGAATTACTAGTATTATGTTAAGTTAAAAGATTTTGTTATTATTTCCTGTTAATAATTAGAATAAGTTTATTAAACTTGAATTTTGAATTTATAAAAAAAAAAGAAATAAGGAGTTTTCATTATTTTTTAATTCACTGGTTCTATTGTAGTAATTATTATATTTACCCTGAGAATTAAAGCTGCCTGGATTACAATCTAGATATCTTTTTGAGAAATGCACTAATACTCGTTCTCTTTCCTGTGTTTCTCCAGAAAGAGCAAATTGCTGTAGAAATTCTCGTAAAGATTGATCTAATGTTTTTTTCTCAAATGTAAAATATTTTAAATATTCATCAGCTACAGCTCGACTAAAATCATTACTGTTACAAAAAAAAAAAAAACAATTTTAAGTAGAAACTCATATAAATATATAATGCGAAAGAAAATTACTTTTTACTTAGATGCCTAGAAACATCACTTTTTTTAAAACCATCTAAAGAATATAATCTTTTAGCTAATCGTATTGCTGATGGCATATCAACAGCTTTCGGTGAATAATGATAGGAATGTAATGAATCAACATCACTTCCATCATCTGATACAGGTGGCGATGATTCTTTTGAATCATGTTGATAATTATTACCGCTTAATAATAACATTGTTGTTGGTTGATCTTCAGTTAATGATTGTAATTCATTTTGAGAATCTTTTAATTCTGTATAACCACAACGATTATTATTTGAATTATTATTATTACCTTTAACTTGAATAATAATTTTATGATCACCAATTTCACGTTGTTGTTGTTGTTTTCTATGCATTGCCTCAGATACTAATATTGTTGAATCTGAATCACTAGGATCACTTAATGATAAACCAATTAAATCTTTTGAACTTAGTAAATTATCATCGTCCTGATAATCTGGACTTGATATATTCGAAATAGCTTCAGATACACTTTGATCACCATTATTTGGAGGACAATTTAAGAAACCACTTAAACCATTTCCACTATTTGTTATTGATGAATAATTTATACCACTAACACCACTGGCACCATAACCACTAACACTAGCACCCGCCAGAGCACTTTTCGAACCTGAATTTGATGACATTACTGAACTGGAAACAGATGTTGGTGATTGTGGACTATCTGTAGTATGTTGTGGTGATGTACTTATTGAACTTGAATGTGAATTTGGTGACGTCGTTGTATTTGGTTGTTGTGGAATTGGTGCATTATATGTCCATACAATTCTATCACGATTTGAACTCTAGAAAAAAACAGATTACAGAATAAATATTCAAAAAAATTAAATTTAAATATTTGATTGGGTAAATCTTTCAGGCAAGATTTTCCATAAAATATTTTGTATATCTTTAGTAAAATACCTGTGAATCCTCGGAATCTTGCCTAGTATCTAATAATGTATTTAGAGAGCTATTAACATCTTCGTCAATATCAATAGGTATAATAGCTCCGATACCTTCACGTTGTGCTTGTTGTAAATGATCTTCAGATTTACTTGTACGAAAACCAGCTGAATCACATTTACGTACTATACCGTTATGATGCTGCCTCCGTACAACAAGTTCAGCAGCTTGTAAAGCAGCACTTTGTTCAGGACTAGTTGGTAACGAATTAGATGTATCTTTACCGTCACCAATTAATGGTGTTGTTAATGATATTGGTGAATTTGGTACTGAAAAACTAGTTTCTTCTGGTGAACTAATTACCGCTTCACTTTTAATTGTCGATGATGATGACGATGATATATGATGTCTTTGTTGTGATTCACTTCTATTATGGAAATCACCAATTGCAGAAGTTGTAATAGTTCTAGTATTTTTTGTAGCTGATACTGTTGTTGTCAAATTGTCAATACTATTATTAAAATTTTCAATTTTATTTATATTGTCATTTTTATTTAATAAAATCGAGGAGGAGGACGATGTAACACAGGCACTTGAATCATCATTTAAATCACTCACTAAAAGTTTATTTTGCTTATGTTGTGTATATTTAACATAATCATCATTATAATTATCGTCATCTCCCCCTCCTCGTCTTTGACATTGTTGATCATTTATATTATCACCATCATAATTTCTTTCACTTAATTTGTCATTTCTATCACTTTTATTTTCATTAATATTAATATTTCTAATTTTATTATTACTACGGCTACTATCACTACTACTACTATTATTACTGCAATTAATATTTATAAAGTCTTTTTTAGTCTTATCTTTTTTCTTATTTATATAATTCACTGAGTCTGAATTTTCCGAATGTGTTGGCGATGAAGATGATGGTGTTGATTCACCAGAAGCACGTGGAGCTAATGCACCATTTGGTTGTTGCGATCGTCTTAGAGGAGAATCACGTAAACTATCCACCTAATTTTAGAAAACAAAATTAATTAAGTATATATATATGTATTATAATCGTGATGGAGCGATTAATCATTTTTGATTGCCACACAATTAATCGCCCGCTATTCGGTGTGTAGAATTGAAAATGATCAATTTTCTCTTAAACCCGTCGATTTTAAAACTAAGTATCGACCAATTAGGTGGACGCCAATATTGATCGTAATGGCAAAATTAAAATATCAATATTGTTTGAAGCAAATTAATTATTTTTGGTATCCGGCTAATTGATGGAATGCAGAATTGACCGAAACATAATTAATTTAATACACAAATGTCTGAAAACACAATTCATTAAACAGAGAATTAATCGATGGAAAATAAAAAAAGACATTTACTTAAACGAAATTTAATTTTTGCTTTTTCCGATAAATTTAACTTTATATTCGATCAATTTAGAATAGATCAATTAGCACAAATCATTTGTTTTACCTTTTTCGCGTGGGCTATTAAATTACTGCTTTGTGGTGTCCTTGAAAGATTTAGTATTAAATCACCGGTCATCATGTATGCTTCAAAGCGTGCTTTACCCAATGGGGGTTGAGATACAATCGTAGTTTGTGTTTCTAATTGTTTTTCTTCGTTATTATAATCGTTATTACTATTAATAATACTAGTTGTTAAAAAATTATCATGAACATCACCACAACTACTACTAATACCATTCGCATTTGTTGCTAATAAAGCTTTTGTTGGAATTTGTGAAGGTTTCGATTTTTTGTGTTGTGGTGAATTTTTTGGATTTTGAATTTTTACAGCTGTTGGAATGCGTGACGGACGACATAATGAATCGGTATTTGTTGGTGAATTTAATAAATTTTGTTGCGATGGACTAGGAGTAGTACTAGTATGTGTTGGTGATGTTTTTCCTAATATATTTGTTTGTTGTTCATGGTTCCGAACTGACGATCCACCTGATGTCCATTTAATATCATATATATTTAAATTGAATGGTTCTACATCTGAACTATGTAGATTAGTACTTGTGCGTGCTAAATATTCTTTAATATATGCCTTTATATTTGGATCTAAAATAATTTAAATAAAAAAAAAATTAAAATCGTATTTATTTTATTTTGTTGTTTACCTCTTTTAAGTTCCAACGTAACCGAATCATTTGATAATCGTAAACATTTTAAAACTTCTTTTGTTGTATAACAATGTACATCAGTCCCATTTACTTTAAGAATTATATCTCCAGCTTCAACCTATTTTTAATATTAACTTTTTTTTAATCGTTATTCAAATATTTAATATTAAGAAAAATTAATTATAAATAAGACAATTGAGTTACAATTATAAACCTTTATTTTTATTATTAAATTTTCAAAGTAAAGAAATGTCAATAACTAACGTATTGCAACTCCTAGCTTTCATTCATGGTCATGGGGTAGCATACCAGACACAAACATAAATTTAAAGTTTGTAGTGATTTAATATTCTTCATTGCTAATAGACATCCATATTTAGTCAAAATAGAAAAATCAGTATTGAGTATTTATTTTTCAAACAAACGAAATTATGCAATTATTGTCGATTAATAGATAAGGAAGTAAAAATTCATTTTAGAAGATGATAAATAAAAAATCGTTATCAAAAAGATATCACGAAATGTTTACATTAAATTGTTTTAGTAATTATTTAATTTTACAAAAAACAATCTATTTTTAAGAAACTAACAGAAAAATATTTTATAATAGAATTATTATATACTATTTTTATATTCTTGTATTTTGCTGTCGAAAATATAACGATTGAAGATCAAGGGCCCAATAACCCTCATTTGATAAACTTGAACATAAATAATCTAATTTTATATTATATTTAATTTGTTTTATAGTTCTTTTCTAGTTTTAATGATGAACATTTTTTCTCCCTCTAAATTCGATTTTTATACGTATTATAATGAAAATAAGCCCGGAAATAAAAATTTGTTGATATAATTTTTTTGTTGATTGGTTGAAATAAATCTTTATTAAATTGAATAAAATTAAAACTAAATTATTGGCATAATATATTTTGAAATTGTCGAGAATATCATTATGATATTGTAACAAATAAATATATCCAAAAATCCAGGTCATTTAAATAAAAATTTAATGAGTTAGTCACATACATTTCTTATTCCTAGATTATCGGATTGAGTAAATGATAAACAGGATTCGATTATAACTTTTTTTAATCTTCTCAAGGAGTTATAGGAAGTAAATTAGGACGGTGTGTCATTTCTGGCAATACAATATGTATTTTATCTCAATATCCCGAAATTACCTCTTAAAAAAAATGTTATGTATATACATTTTCAAGGATAGAAAAAGTAGGATTAAAGAAAATTACACTTCCGGTAAGGATTCTGAAGGAAAAACTTACAATTTCTTGAGGAAAGCTACGTGTAGAATCAAGCTTGTAATCAAAAATGAATCCAAAATAATTATAAGTGAATATTTCGCTTTGAAAGCAAGTCAATGTATTATTTAATTGTACTATATCCAACTAATAAGATCGTGCTGTATCGACTATTATCATATGCAGTAGAGGTTTTAGCACGAGCTGGGCAATATAATACAAAAATAACAAAAAATAAAAATATAGCTGTCAATTATAAGATTTGTCGATGATGCAGTATTATTAGCTTTAATGTTGAAGAACTCCAAGTTATGTTAAAAAATCTAAATGAAAGTTTCATTAAATACGGTTTCATTAAATATATCACACATCAACATACAAAAAAAAAAACAAAGTACATGGTAATTGGTAAGAAAGAACCATAATCATAAAACGAACCTATTTAGAAAGAATCAAATATTTCAGTACAATCATATAAAGCAACGCTGGTAACAGAACAGAAATAAACACGAAAATTGAACAAGCTAGAGCCGCTAACTAATATCTAATGTAGAAATGAGATAAATCTGAAACTGAAGATCAAAATGCTGAAATATTACATTTGTTATATTAGTTAGCGGTTAATTTTGTTATACAGAGCTGAGACGTGGACTTTCAGAAAATGCGATCTAGTGTTCCGTCACTGGGCTTATCGTAGAATATTGAAAATAATTTGGCCTGCTCAAATTATAAACGTCGAAGTGCTACAGAGGATGGAAACGAGTGCAACAATAGTAACCATCATCATCAAGGAAAAGGAAAATAAATTATGAGAAATCAAAAATATAGAATATTGCAAGTAATACTACATGGTAAGATTAAAGGGAGAAGAAGCATAGGCAGAAAAAGAATAAATTGGTTGAAGAACCTAGAGGAGTGGCGCAATCATGCAATATGTTTTCATTAAACTTCTTTACAACCTTGATGTCAAAAGGTCAGCTATATTCATTAGTGGTTAACACTAAATATAAAGAAGAAGATATGAAAAATATATACCATAATCGTAATAAAAGTCAATTATTACTAAAAAAAAACTTATTAAATATCTCTACATATTTCATATGAGCATATGACGCTGCAAATTAAAACTATAAAGCTACACGCAAAAAAACAATTTACATAGAACCAAATACCAAACATGATATAATTAGTCGGTCTTTGATAGAACACAAAACAAAAATCATTAACTTTTCCTAATATTTTCTTGCTTATGTAAAAATAAAACCAATATACAATTAGAAATTGCAAACTTCGCAGTTATAATTAATTGAAATCAAATCATTGGAATTGATATATGTACATTATAATTATAAGTTTTCAATATTTGTTTTTAAATCAATTCAAATATAAATATATAAACTATATTATTTCAATATAGAAAATATTATTTTTAACACAGAATCCACCCACTCCCATAATTGCATTATTAATTTAGAATAGAAACAATAAAAACTTTTCTATAATAGAATTTCTTTTTGCTTTGATTTCAAAGATTGAAAAATTAATTAAAATAGAAAAAAAAAATTTATAATATTTTATATACAAAACTTTGATTTTTACCTGTAATTTAAATTGAAGAAAATATGTATATAAAAAAAAGTTATTATTTTTTTTTTCAATTAATTTTGTATAGTTTGAGATAAATAAAAATTTAATTAAAAAGACAATATTTTCTTAAGCAAATTTTTTTTTTTTTTTACTTTTTTCAATTTAAAACAATTTCAATATTTTATTGATTTTTCCCTTAGCAATAATATTGCTATTATTTTAATAACAATGAAATATGTATGTATATATGTTAATATATATATGTATATATGAAATAGATTTTATTAATATTAATTCTTTTCACTTCAATTTTATTAATAATTTATTATTATCTTTATATTTTACATTTGTTATACACTTGAACTTGTACACTTCAATAATTTTTATCAATATTAGATATTATTTATAACGTTATTTTTACCTTTAACTATTTTAATTTATGAAAAGTACAATTTGATCATAAAAAAAAAAATAATTAAAATTTTTCCGGGTACATATTTTTTATATTATTATTATAAATAGTTTTTTTTTTTCGTTATCCCTCTAAAAAGTTCCAAAGCTTCACTAAACGATAAAAGAATTAGTACTGTATGTATGGATATGAAATTGATATCACGGAAGCCGGAGCATAAAAATTTACATTCGTCGCTAATACAATGTTTTGTCAATTTTAATCAGGATTATTAGAATTATAAAAAATTTAATAGTATTAGTATTAGTAATGTAGTATTATTAAATATATATTTATAAATTTCTCTTGTTTCTCACAAATTTTTGTTAAAAGAACTCAAGAATTTGTTATACTGTGTATATCAAACATAAAAATATATGAGTTATAACAACTGAATCGCACTCAACTAGTGTTGAGTTATATTGGGAATGTTATTATTATATTATATTGGATACAGATGATAGTGTGAATTCTCTTAAAATAGAGTAACGCAGGACGCAAATATTAAATCATCTTTTTAATTTACATAATTTTTATTTTGTTAAATTAAATCTTAAGAATCTAAACAAAATTACACAAATTTTTGATTTTGTTTTTGTGTTGATTTTGTTTTTGTCTCATCATATTTTAAAGTTATAAATTTTTTTTTATTTATAATTTAATCCGAACTAAGATTTTATAAGCTCTAATAAATTCTGATATCATTATTTAATAAAGATTACCACAATTTAATATGTAACTCTACCAGTCCTACCTCAATATTGTATGTAAAATAATGTTTGTATACATAACATTATTATGTATAAATATAATTTTAATTATTGTTCTCATGTTTCGGAAAAAAATATATGATAAAAACTACAATTCTTTTCGCAGCAAAACATGCGCATTAATTCATGACGTAATTCTCTGAGGGGAGATATGGTTTATTAAAATATATGGACATTATTATTTATTTTATCAGTAACATTTTTTTTTGGCAATACATAGTATTATTATCATTTCCCTAAAGATAGATTTAAAGTATGTAATGTTGAAACAATCTGATTCAGATTAATATTTATTAGATATATTGATTCTAACTATTATAGATATTTTAAAAGAACAAATTATTTAATTAGCTTTATCTTATTTATAAAAAAAATGTTGTTTGGTTTTTCCTTATGAATAGAATTCAAATTGTAATAAATATTAAATTTTATAATAATTACATTCTAATAAACATAATAATAACTACAAATTTTTAATGTAATTTTTCACAATATTTACGCAAACAGTTTATTCAACTCAAATAAGTAGTAAAATATTTATATTTATATAACTGTGATAAATGTCATGCGTACCAGACTAGGATTTATTAATAGTAGAATGAAGATATAAAAAGCCAGAGATAAATCATAGTAGTCATTTAATTGCAAGAAGCTAAAGACTTTTTATAATAGTTAGCATTTTTCCCAATCTTAATATCACAAATTTTATTACTACTACTCATTTTAAAGTTGACAATTTAAAGCGACACCGATGTTCGGTCTGGAGTTGAACCCGGTACCTAATACATCACACTACTACTAAGTCACTAATAATAACTATTAATTAATACTAAAATATTATTAATTTATGAGTCCAGTTTCTCATTGTTATGTTAGTTTTAGGCTCTTTTGTACTAGAACAATACAAAAAAATAAAACACTTTTCAGTTTTCATTGTGACCTTTTGTTAGCGGAAGCTAAAATCACCAAATACTAATTTGATCTCCTACAGAATATAACTTCTATTTTCCGAATACATACTCTCTTAATAAAAGTATTAAAGTTATGTTATTCAGATTAGCAAAATTAGGGATAAAAATAATAAATATTTATTTATAAATTTTACAATATTTTTATCAGATTATTTTCTTTTGATTTAATTGGATAATAAAACAATCAATTATCATTTTACATTTACATAAATATACTTTTTTATATAACTCTACATTTCCAATGATACGACAGTCTATCTAAAAAGAATGATGTCTTGTCCTAGAATCGTGACTTATTCCATCATATTACAGTACACTGTCACAATGATCAACCACCATGGCAATATTATAACAAGCTATTTTTTTTAGTATTTCATACCAAATATAGTTGTATAAATTTTTTGAAATATTATTTATTTGATAATTATTGTCTCACCAAAAATTTAGAAGTAACAGTAGAACTATGTTATGGTTCGTATTTTATAAATGGAAACAAATTCATTTTTATTTTATTTTATAAAGTTTTGTGGATTAAATTTTTTTTTTACTTTTGTTTTTATATCCGAAAACACTTTCACTATGTCTGTATAAAATAATATATTGTTAATGTTGTAAATTTAAATATATACATTAAGTTTAAGTAAATCAAAATTATATTAGAGTGGGTACGGTACATGTAGATTAGTAAAAATTGTATTTAATTTGTTGATGCTTTTTTTGTTATTTTATTATGTAGAAAATATGACATGCTGTGAAGCCCATAAATAGACAAAAAATATATTTAATACTATATTATATTAAATATTAAATTTTTCGTAAATAAAAATAATAATTTGTATACGAGTCCATATAAAAGAAAGTTTGTATCTTTCGAAGTTTTGAATTAGTAATATAAAATGAATGAAATCTATAAATTATTAAGTACTTTTTAAGTTTTATTTTACAATAACATTGTTTTTCAAATTAAGAAAAAAATTTAATTTAACAAGTGTAATTTATTACTAATTTTAAGTATAAAATTAGTTGGTCTTGGGCTTGTAGTTGTTATTAAATATGTATTTAAATAGCAGAAAATTATTTGCGACAATAACTTTCGAAATGAAGAATATTTTATTTTTTAATACAGTACATATTATTTATATAATTGTGTCATGGCCATAAATTTTTTTGTTTTTGTTTTCATTGTAAAAAAAAATTAAATAAATAGCAAAATACGTTTTTTACTTAACTAAATGAATACATTAATCTTTATTAAAATAAAAAAATTAAAAATAAATGTTAAATGGCCAATAATATAACAAAATAGTAAAATGTATTAATGATGATGAAATTTTAGTTCTTCGAATTACAATTGTGATTCGAAACATGTTTAATAATGTTTATTTAAATTGTATAAAAAAATATTAAAAATGTTTTTTTTTTTTATATTACGATAAGAGCTATCAATGTCAAAGTGATATATATGCTTTTGCTAGCAAAGGTCTGAAATAGAAATGGTTCCTGTTGGTGATAGCAAATTCAGAATACTATATTTTTAATTTAAAAATATCATAATTATGGAAATTTAGATTCAGATATTGATTATAAAATTTGGTAGTACAAGTCTCAATTTTTGAGACAATAAAATAATTTCACAGTTTCCAAGTAAAAGCTAAATATAATATTGAAAAAGTGGAACTGAAATTGTTAATTTACTTGCACTTAAAAAGGAAACTAAAAATATGAAGAATTAATTAATAAAATTGTATAAATTTTTTATGTTAAATTTTATTAAGCAATCATTTTTTTTTTTTAAAATATTACTTTTTAAATATGATAATATATTCACAATTGTAATTATAAGAAAAAAACTCTTAAATCTGCACATCCTATAATTATTATTTTTTAAAACTTTTATATTTAATCCCGATATTGAAAATTGTAAAATTACCCGGTATCCGAAATTGCAATACATATTCCGTTGTATGAAATCTAAAAATACTAGAATTAGGATGACAAATTATTTAATTTTCATGAAATGAAAAAAAAAAAATAGGTATACATATATACTTATTATTTATTATGTTTACATTAATAAATATTTTTATTTTTAAATAATTTTATGAATCGTAATATTTATTTTGTTTGTATTTATTTGTGGAAATTATTATCACTGATTTAAACAAGTTAATTTAATTTTTTTTTTTGATTAATAATAAACCACAAAATTTCTTTAATATTTTATTTGTTATTAGGTGTGAATTAAATATAAAACACTTGTTGTAAATATTTATTACTCGTTTATATATTAATTTCGGATATTTATTTAACATAAATAGAAGAAAATCCAGGACTAGTTTATTAATTGAAGAAACAAATATTTTCAGGTTTCCGGGTTCCTTATTTTTAGATATTTAGGATCAATCAGAAATATGGAATATGTGACTATTAAATAGATACATATATGTACAGCTTTAAGCAATATTTACATGCATACTTGAATAATTAAAATTAGATAAAAGCAGAGATTCTGCAGGTACTGTATTATCAGTCATGGTCTCAATCGTATAAGAAAATTTAACTAAACTGTAAATGTTTTTGTTATAATTATTTTATGTAATTTTTTTTGAATATTTCTACAGCGTTTAGAGCAATACTTAGTTCATAAGGACATAAAAAAAACTATCACAAAACGAATAAAAATAATTTTCAATAAAGTTATTCACATTTATTGGAAATTTTGTTATTAATTTAATTTAAAGCAAGAAACACTTGCTTAGCTTAGACCATACCAAATTTTTATATGATTGTTATTTTTTTTTTTCTTAAAAAACATATTGCAAGATTTTCTTTTCACTTTTTATTTGGGCGTAGTCCCTACTATCTAAACAATTTCGTAATTTTCTTTTTATACATTTATAAAGGAAATATTAAAAGTAATTAACTGAATTCTAATTTATATAATTATTTTTAATTTAATTTAGGTCGAGAAAATCTATACCTACTTAAAAAAGAAATTTTTTCGTTGCTAACACTTGTTTAAATTTTTATTAATATGGTAGTTTAATAGTAAATATTTATTCGTGTGGGTCGTAGTATAATAAATGATTGTTTCAAATTTAATTCAATATAAAAATATTGAAAAAAATAATAAACACTTTAGTTTTAATAATAGATAAAATTTTGATAACAAAAATATAATAAATTAATAAGAGGTATATATATTTTATAAAAAATAACTAATTTCTTGAGCAGATGTGGTAATTTGATGCTTTTTTTAAGTTCGTTGACATTTTTTTATTACATTTGACTGGAGAAAATCTTTTATCCATTTTTGTTTTCATTTTTTTTAAATCAAGTTGTTTTGAAATAATACCATATTGACTTGGCTAAAAATTAAGTTATCATATTATATGAATAATAAGCTCACCTCTCCACATTCGGCAGCTGGAGAATTTTCTACAATGTCGTAAATAACATGGGGTGGTCCAGTTGTACCTAACAATGAAAAACCAAAACCAGAATGTTCATTACGTTTCAAAACAACCATCAAATCTTCAGCCATTTTGGCCGCACTAAAGACACAAATTATACAAATTATAAGTTTTCTTAAATTATGACGGTTTTTTTTTTGTAATAAGTATTATAATTTTATTTTCAAGATGCTACGCGTCCAATTGACTTATTATTTGACATTTCACTAATAAAAAAAAAGTGAAAAATTATTGTAACAAAAAGCGCCACCAAGCGTCAATAAAAAATATTGTATATTTATTTTGTTTATAAGTAGAAATTAATAGCACTTTTTATTCTCGAAAACATATCGTTTTCTGACTGGAAATCGTAACTCTGACATTTGTAATATTTTGGTGATTTATTGTATTTAATTTTTGAAATTAGCTGATAACAATATCACACCGAGGAAATATTTCTACTATTCGTAAATATTTCGTAAATACTTATACTATATTTTTTTAACTTACCATGTTATGGTTTAATTATAGTAGTTTTTTTTAAGCAAATAACAGACTCTTGTAATTAATAAAACATTAATTACAAAAATACACAAACTACATTTTTTCATTGTACGAAATAAAATGTAAAGACTAAAAAATATAAAATTTCATTAATAAAATGTAAAAATAAAATATAAATTTGCTTTTCTTATTTCTTTTATTATAAAATTGTTATAAAGATAATTTTTTATAGGACATCCATAAGAAAATCGTGTTCATTTCTTTTTATTTATACGGTTACGAATGTTTATATGCGAGATTTTGCTTCAATTGCCTAGAACTTTAAGATATGATGCATAATTATAGACACTCAGTAGTCGAATGTTAAGAATATTTTTTTTTTTATAATAGTAGAATTTATTATATGTTTGCTATTTTATTGTAACCGAAAGGATAGCATTTTTCATGATTTCTGCTCAAAATATTGAGACTGTTGCGTATTGCGTTTTGTGTATTTTACATATAGGGTTCCGAAAATTCGTTTCTTTTTGTGAAAGATGAATATGGAACTTTAAAAATTCATACTTTTACCCGTGCACGCATATATTATATTATAAAATATAAAAACAGAAATATAAAAACGTAAAATATTAAAAACAAAATTATATTTATTTTAAATTTATATTTATTTTAAATTTATAAAACCAAAAACTGTTTGGTTTTTTTATTAAAAATTCGGCTCAAATAAATTTTCCAACCCTCATTTATTCAGCTCAATACAGATAAAAATAAACAAGCGACAAATTATAAAACTTTTAATATTAAACGCACATTAACATAAAATTTTAGGGGGAATAATTAGACTGTGTTCTACATCTTCCATACATACTGTATATTATATTCTGTACCTATGGAAGGGAAGATTACAAAATGGACTGAGGATTTATCCTATTATCCTATATCGCCAACAAGCGCCAAATCGATTCTTCTTTTTCCGCATCACACCCGACACAGCACAAAATCTAACAAGACAACCCAGAAACTGCATCGGCAGCACAGCTGTAGCAGCTGATTTATAATAAAATAATTTTTGACAGTTTGTAAATTCAACAATAAACAAAAAATAATTCACCAATTTCCATGTCCCTTCCTATAGTATAGAATAAAAATTGGAAATAGTTGTTATGTCTAAAAACTACTATATACTTTTAGTTACTGAATCAAATAAAAGTAGAGAACTATTTGGGTTATTCATTGCAGAAAAGTATTTATTTTCTTAGTGATCATTTTCAAAATATCGATTATCGCTTTTAAGCAAAAGGAAAAAAAATATAAAATGCTTGACAGATGTCCTGGATTGTATTGTGGAAGGATATTATTGGATAATGAAACATGGAGTGAATGCGGGGCATGTCCTAGAGGTTATAGAGTTAACGAGGTAATTAAAAAACATTTACTTATAATTTATTTTTAAATATTCGGGATTACATATTTAGGCAGTAATTAAATATATTTTATTTCACAGAGCTATGCTTGTTCACCATGTACAGAAAGTCCAACTGTTTATGACTGGCTATATTTAGGTTTTATGTTTTTGTTACCATTAATTTTACATTGGTTTTTTATAGATATGGCTTCAAAAGAAAGATCGTAAATTATCATGATTTTATTACATATAAATTACTATAACAATTAAGTAATTATTTTTCAGATTTTCAAAAGAACAACTTATTCTACATATTAGCGCGTTTGTGGAAGTAATACTCTCTGCAATTATATCATTATTAATATCAGAGCCAATGTTTTCATTTACTTTACATTCGTGTGGAGTTTATAGACTATCCGATTGGTATACACTATTTCATAATCCAACACCAAATTATGAAGAAAAATTATTTTGTACACAAGAAGCAGTGTATCCCCTGTAAGTTCAACAAATAAATAATATTTTGAATTTATTTAAATTAGGTATTTCTTTTCCATTATAGGCAAACAATTGTGTTAATATTTTATTTATTATGTTTAATTTTGATGATGATTGTTCGACCATTTCTTAATAAAAAATTTCTTAAAACTGGAAAATCAGCAGTTTATTGTGCATTGTACTTTTTCCCAATATTAACATTGCTGCATGCAATTGCTGGAGGTCTTATATGTAAGAATATAATTAAAAAACAAAATAAATTACAAACAGAGTATTCTTATATTTAGTGACCTTTATTTATACTTTAGATTATGCTTTTCCATATTTAAGTATATTTATTTCTATGGTATCAAATGCATGTCATTATTCAATGAAATTGGATCAATCAATGAAATCATTATTGAAATCATCAATGACTGAAATAAAAAATGCAGTTATTATAGGTAATTTACTTTTAAAATAATATAAAATTAGTGAATAGAATTTGAGCGGAGTCAATAATACCTGAAAACGTAACTATATATAGTAATCCTTCGATCTCTGCGTGAACATAAATAATGTTAGTGCAGTTTTCTAACGTCGCAGGTACACTCTAGCAAAATATATTAGCTTTAAATAAAACTGTTGCTATTTTATGAATGAAAAAATTTATTCAATTGTTAGTTTAGTGTTGAATTTATTCCCTATTTATTTATTTCATTTAATTCTTTATTTTATTTACAAAAAAAAAAATCTAAAAAAAATGTATTTTTAGTTGGTCACTGGTTAATATTGGCTTATGGTATTATTTCGTTACGTAAGCATTATGCACTTTTGGCACTGGTGCCTTTTCCATCGTTATTCTACATAATAACAGTAAAATTCACAGATCCAGCTGAGTTTCGAGAGCGAGAAGAACGCAATAATTAATAAAATATTGACTTTCAATTAATTTTTAATATTTAGTTTACTAATATTTATAAAACAATAACTTATATTAATAAGTATTCTTATAATTTTTATGAAACAAATGTAAAAATATATGTGATAAAAATATGAAATAAAATTAAAATATTATTCTATAATTTAAAAGTTATTCATTTAAAAATCTTCCACAAAATTTTTTGTACTTACCTATTAAAATCAATTTCAAAAGTAATATATTTTTTTTTTAGTTGTAAAAATATTTGGTTAATTTTTGTTAATATTAATAAAATACAGAAAAAGAAATCCAGAAGCAACGAAGATTGATGTTAAAAAAATAATGGAACTCATTAAACAAATTTACACAAAACCATAAAAAGTATATAAAAAAAATAAGGATCAGTTTAGAATAAAGTTTGTGAACGATTTGGTTGGCAAAAAAAAATATTAATAAATTTCTTCACTCTTTGGTCAGTGGCGGAGATTATTAGTTGAGTACTGGTTCGGCATACTGATTTCCTGTGGCTTTACTGGTCGCTAGAATAGGATCTCACTTCAGAAAAATCTTCGAACTCGGCATGATTATATATTTTTTTATGATTTGGATAACAGCAATAAATTTATTGCACAATCATAATTTTTTGAAATAAATTAACGCAAATTCAATTTTATTTTAAAACAATATTTCAATATTTTCATTTTATTTATATATATTTTTTTTTTTGGTTTAATTATTTTTATATTTAATGTTAACATGAAATTGAGTAGGTGTTGATAAGTTTATGTATTTTTCTTCTTTTTTTTTAATTTTTATTAATTTTTTTTTAGTTCAGTTTTTATGTTTTCTTGCTAAAATTTCCCTCTAAAAATTTATTAATTTATTATTCGTTATTTTTTTTAAATATTTTGAATTATTTATTTTCTGTTTAAAATACTTTAAACCATCAAACCATTTTTTTTTTTAATATTCTTAATCTCTTTTTACTTTGGTTTTATTTTGTATAATTTTTTATTTATTTATTTATTTATTATTAATTATATAAATACGTTTGCTTTTTTACCAACATTATTGCTATAACACAAAAATTTTTACAAAAATTCTTTATTATTTTTTTTTATTTTCATATTTTTTTTTTAAACTTATAACTAAAACAACAACGGGTTTTTTCTGTTTTTTTTTTTTATTTTTTTATTTATTATAATATTTTATATAATTTTTTTTTATTTTTTATATGGTTTCTCATTTTTGCTTTTCTGGCTAAACAACATTTTTGTAATGAGTAATCGAGAACAACTGATTTTTCTTTACATTATTTTCATATAATTTTTATAATATATATAATTTTTTTTACCTATTTATTAATTCATATTTTATCATAATTTATTTCATTTTAATGTTTTTTTTTTATAAATTTATCATAATATTTTTTATATGAATTTGTTATGCGTTGTGTTTATCAAAATATACGTGCACCTATGAAACCAATAATCATTTCGTTTTAATTTTTTTTTATTTTAAAGTTTTTTAAATGTGTAAATTTTTAATTAAATATCGGCCATTTAGTTTTTAATTTAATTTTATTCTCTTTTTTTTAAAATTTATCATACATTATTTCTGTGTTTTTTGAAGTTAGAATTTTTGGGATAGTAAAATAAAATAAGAAATGTTTTTAAATGAATCTATTATGCACGATTACACAGTGAAGAGGTTAAATTCAAGGAAAAGGGTCTAAGCATTAATTTTAGCTTTTTTTAATAAATAATAAGTTTTAAATGTACATGAATTTATTTCATATGAATTTATTTTCTATTTGTGTGTATGAACTAATAATAAAAAAATGTAAAAAGTTAAGCTTAAGTTCTTAAGTTCTACTCATCTGTGGCTTAACTTAAACCTCACATTGAAGAAGACTTATCTTTAAGCTTGCGCACTGAAAAACCAGAAAATAAGTAAAATGGAATTTTTAGCACTGGCAAGGTTTGAGCGCTCACTGTGAAATCGAACATTACATGGAATAATTGAAATATATTTTACTTGTAGTAGAAGAAGAATAGTTTATTTAAAGGTTATAAAATTGTTGAGCAAATAAATGTTGTATCATTTATAAATTATACTTTTTAAATTGCTTTGGAAAAATAATTTATGGCTTCGCCGTCCACGACGTCTTCTGCCTCTGTTTACACTACATCACAAATGCCTGGTACAGGATGTTGATAGGCCAACAGTTCCTAGTGCTGTTTGCTGTATCAAGGTATAGTACATCATATTTGGTAGAAGAAAAATCAAAATTTTCGTTTTAATTGAATAAAAAAAGGATTTTTTTTATTAGAAACTGCAGAATATTGTAGTCAACATATTGTACAAAATGTTATTCGATATAATTAAGTAATAATTTAAGAAATAGCATTCTTATATTGCATAGAAATATTTCACTAAAATAATAAGGAAATTTAAAATAATAATTTAAATAAATTGATTAGTTTATATATATATATAGTTATATATATGTAATATTTTAATCATGACAATATTTTACTTAGAGTCATTGTCTATAACATTTTTGTATTTTTCTAATTTTTATATTTTATTTTATTATTTTATTTATTTTAGTATGTATTAAAATTTAAAATTATAAATTTTAATTATTATATATAGTAATAAAAATTGGCTTTTATAGATTAATAGTTTGTTATTATTCTAAATTTTGTATTAATATTTTACTATTTTTAATTATTATTTTTTATTTCGTTTAATTTCTTTTTATACATATTTATTTAATTTAATATTTTTAAATGTGTTAGTTTTTTGACATTTAATGTATTTTATTTTTTATTATTATAAATATTATAAATTTTGTAAATTTAAAATAAAATTAAAAAAAAAAATTAACATAAATTTTAAATATTTTGATACTCGTATACAGAGTTAATTTAGAATCTGTTAATTATGACAAGAATTAAAATATGAATTTTGTGTATAAATTAATTTTGTCATTGTGATTTAGTTTTCAATTTAGAATTTTATAATGTCTATACTTCAGTGGCCTAGTTTCGGAATGTGGAAGTCGTGTACTGGTCAAACCCGAAAGTATTTTAATGAATTAATATATAAATAGGGAATTTTTATTGGAAATTTCATTAATACTGACGCAAAATATTATTAGAGAACTACAATATCTGTCTTGATTTTATTAAAAAAAAAAATAGCTACAAAATATATGATCTTTACGAAAATTGTACCTACTTGATGGTTCTTTACGAAAATTACGAAAATGAATAGATCATTCACTTGGCCTTTTAGCAAAGCTTCTTAGAGGGCCATTTTTTTTAAATACGAAAAGTAAATTCCGATCAAGTAAAAACACTAACCAATAAAATCAAAAATTGATATTTGTTATGGGTAACTGGCCAAATTTCCAGAATGGGGTATCTGGACGACCCTGTTTTGTATTGAATCTACGGTACTGCTATAGTTATAGTTTATTTTGTGAAGAAATTAAATTATTAAATAAATTTACCAAAAATGGAATTATTTATGATAAACTTTTGAATTCAATTAGTACACGATCATTTACTTTATTGTAATTTTCATAATTAATAAATAATAATATAATGCTAGCCCTAGCATTAATGAAAATCATATATTTAATGTATTAAAAAATCAAACAATATTTATAAAAATCATTATAAAATTAAAAATATAAATTGTAATTTTTATCGTAATTATTATTAAATAATTTTGCATGTATATTTAATGGATTATTTTACGTGATTTATGTATTTATATTGTATTTTTAAATTTTTCTTTTATTAGCCAAAGTTTTAAATATTTTTTTTTTATTTTTAATATTTTTTTTTTAATTAATTAATAATATTTCAGAGTTTCAATACTTCTATTAAATTTTTTTTTTTTTGGAAGATGCATTTTTGATAGTCACTAATTTGTTGAACATTTTTATTATGTAATTTATTTATTTATATTATGTTTTTATTTAAATTAAATTTTCCTTTATACAAAAGATGTGATTTTTGTAAATTTTTTATTGTATATTTTTCATTTTTGCAATTGATAGATGAAAATTATAAATTTTATCATATCATAGATATACAGAGAGTGGAGTGGAGATGGCGGTTTAGGGGTTTCTTTACCCTCGAGTTAGTCTTAACGCAAGTTACGCAGTTGCAATAATTATCTTTCACCATTTCAATTATTTTTTCTTTATAATTACTTTCATATAAATTTGTTTGTCAAATTTATTTGTCAACGTGCTTAACTTGCGTTGGAAATTCAAATAATCGAATTTCTGGAATGCGCTGTGAATGTTCCCATGTGTTTAACTGCTCTCATATGCATTTTATATTTGGCATACGTTGAACCGCGTCTGCGATGCTTGCATTGAGACTAACTGGGCTATTAATCTACAAATTAAAAATCAAAAAATGAATTAAAGATTTTGAGAATTTATTGAATTTTAAATTTACGTTCGATTCCTATTGTATATTTATAAATATATAGTGCAAAATTTTTTATTATAATTCTGTACAACATGGTGTCAAATAATTTTATTGTGCTATTTCAATTATTTTTAATGGATTTTAAAATTAAATCTTTTATATAATTAAATTTTTACTTTTTCAACTTGTTTAGGCTACTTAAAACTTGTTACAAGTTTTGATTTTATACAGATTTTTTTTTAAAAAACAAATTAATAATATACAAGCGTAAAAACTATTAAAATAAAAATTTATATTATTTTTGTTTTTTATATGTTAACTTTAATTATTACGTATAATTCGTATTTTTCTAAATGTTTATAAATATTTCAGTTTGAAAAGGAAATTAAAAAATTCTGAAATATAGTAATTTAATAATCAAGGATTATTGTAATAACAATAATTATACAAAATCATGTATTTTGTTATAGTTAAATATTTAAAAATTATAATATTCTTATTAGTTCGGAAAAAAAAAATTTGAAGAAATTATAAAATAAAAGAGTTAAAGTTTAGTAACAAAAAAGAGGAAACACTAAAAAATCCATAATTTTGTCAATAAACATTGAAAATAGTTCGGAAAGTTAGCAATTTATGGATTGAAATTTTAAAATGAATATTTATTTAAATGCTACATTTTAATTATTAAATTAATATTGAATAATTGAATTATTGAAAATAATCAAACTAAAATTAATGGAATTTTTATTAATAATTTTGATATTGCAGAGTTAATTTTTTCTATTATAAAGTTAATTTTAATACAAATAAAATATAATCTATAAATATTTCGATATTTAGTGCCATAATTTCGTGTTACATTTAATTTAATTTAATTTTTATATTAACAAAAAATATAAAAAAATATTTTATTTTAAAAAATATTTTTGTTTTATTGTATTTTTGTATGTTTTATAAAAATTTATTGTTCTGTCGAGTAAAATTTAAATAAATATAATAATTTAAATATGAATTTTAGTGTTTTTTGAAATAAATCGATTATTTTTTTCTAATTTCATTCTATTTTTGGGTCTGTTTTTTTTTTTTTGTTAAATTTAATTTGTAAATATTTACGAATATTAATTTATTTTTATTATATTTTTTTTTTATTATTATTAATCGTATCAAATATAAAAACCAACAACCCTTAATTAATTAATAATAATAATAAGTAATAATTTTATTTTTGTTTCATTTTATGAGATTTTTTTTCAGTATTTTTGTATACGTTTATTTTTTTTTTTTTTTTGTTTAATAAATGTACAGCGCTTTTTTTTTAATTTTCTACATAATTTTATTTCTTTATTGATTTTAAATTTATTAAATGCTATATATTTTAAAAACAATATTATATTTTTTATTTATTGTATGTTTTTTTTTAAATATTTATAATATGATTTGCTGCTAATTGTACGAAACGAATCCACAATTGGGCGAATTCATAATTTACCGAATGCACACAATTGACTGAAGATAAATTTATTGGATATTATTTGAGCTAATTCACAATTTCAGTTATAACATTACCATCAGACCTCCTTATATAAATGGGTTGTCGAGGGCACCTAATAAACCATCTATGCGAGTGCATTTAATAATCCAAGTAATGATGATTTTTTGTATGGTTATATTTTGGTTAATTAATTAATGTTCACCCAACATGGCAGAATAGAACCGGAATGATAGAGGCTTCATATTTATTGCAATTTGGACCTACTAATATTATAATGGTATTTGAACCATAAGTTTTTTTTTATAGCGAAGAAACTTTTGATTGCGATAAGCTAATCGCTTTTAATAGTGTAACTTTTATTTTTAGAAAATAGTTTTTAGAAAATAGTCTCCAACCGCTACCATTTTCCCCAGCATTAAAACTAGCAAATTTTATTACTGGTAAATATGAGTCAACTAAAGCCGACATCGATACTTGCTCTAGTGTTGTGCTCGGCACCTAATGCATTGTAGCAAAAAGCACGCCTATAATTACGCCACCGCCACTGTATTATACAATTTTACAATGTATTTAAGTTCGTTTATAATATTGAGAATCGTTTCAAAGTTTATTTAGACCTGGGTGCTTAAATTTGTGCAGACGACCTTGATTGTCATCATTGATTAATTCTGTATTCGGTCAATTGTGTACTAATTATGTTAATCTTTGATCAATTGTGAATTTTTTTTCAATAGTGTATAATTGGCGAATTACGAATTCGGTCAAAATATTTTCGGAAAATTAGCTGGAAACCATATTTTATGTGTGTTTCTAAATATATTTCCTTTACATGTATATTTTTTTAAAAAATATTTTTAAATTTTATTTGATCTTTTGATTTTTGAGCACTTTTTTTTTTATAATTTTTGAAGCAATTTTCTTTTATACAGAATATTTTAGTCTTAAAGAAAATGAATCGGAAAAATTAATAAATTAAAAAAAAAACATACTAAAAATTAGGATGATTTGATTTATTTTTGTGCATATTTTCTTGTACTACAAATTTACCCGATTCAATTCTTTGAATATTATAATTATTTTATATAGAACACACTTTTGTATAATTTTTATAATTATTCGTTTTTATTTATAAATTTATTTATTTATTTATTTTTTAATATTATTTTTATTAAATATATTTAATATAATATAATTTTTTTTTTGTTTTTAATATTTGTTTTGATTAAAATGTATTTTTTTTAAAAAAAATTAAAATATAAATTATCATAATAAATTATAATCGTTTTAATTTTTCTATAAATATTTTTATTAGCCGATCGTTAAACATTTTCATCATTGTTTAAAACATCTTCATCGAATCTGACATCATTTATAAATAGATCATGATGATTTAATTCATCATCATCATCATCGTCGTCGTCATCGTCATCATCGTCAAGACCAGCTATGCAAATATGTGGTGGTGGTGGTACACTAGTTGGTGGTAATGGAGCTGGTGGTATTGTTAATGTACCACTATTAATACCATGTAAACTACCAGATAAACTACCACCAGATCCTTGAAGATGTCGTCGACTGGAACTTAAACCTAAATAAATAGAACTTTATTTTGTAAATAATTTTTTTTTTGTATAAATATTAAAATTGTATATATAATAAACAAAATAAATAAATAAATTAAATAAATACCTAAAGTTTAAATAAAAAATTCCTCCA